>JAVKPL010003729.1:0-201755 GCA_032173675.1 Gastrolobium villosum
AAAGACTTATTTTTGTATTTTTGAATTAAAAAAAGAAAACAATACAATTGAAAATTGATTTTTAGAAAAAATATGAGAAAAGTATTGTAGCCAGGGTTCATTCACCAAATGATCCCCGCTTTTTACTCCGGATTGATTTATAAAAATCATTTATATAATTACTCAGATAAATTATCATCTAAAAGATTTAATAGTTAACCCTCAATTCCTTGCAGGGTTAACCCTTTAATCCCATGAGAAACCCCAATTCCTTGCAATGTTTCTCATGGGATCAAGCAATGGGCGTGATAATTTAAGCATCTGCAATCGTATACACGTCTATTCCTAGCACGCATACAGATTGTTATCTTACCCCCTTTCGAGATCAAAACCCCAATATTCCTATCTAGGATTTTGATCCTCAGAATATCCCCAACTATCAGATCGATCAATTCTAATAAAGGGAATATAAAATTCGCACAGAGTAAAGATAAAGATAATTATATAAATTAAAAATCACAAATCAATCCTTCATGTCAAGGGTTCACATATGGATCGTGACCCTGACTACAATAAAAATGATCTAGCCGATCAACATCATGATCGCTGATCTAAAATTCAACATAAAATTAAAACAAAAGATAAAGAAATACTAGATGTAGATGAAGAACGAAGAACATCCAATGCTCTTCTCCTCCAATCTCCAGATCTGTCTCTTAATCTGTATCTGTGTTTTTTCCTTTTTTTCAGATCTGCCAAGTCTGCTGACCTAATTCAGCAAATGTCACATTTATAATATTCTCTTCTCCTTCCAAAAATGCCCTCAGAAAAGACGGAGATCTGTTCCCGCAAACCCGCGCTGGTTGGCGCCGAATTGGCGCACGTTTGCGCCACTTTCCTATTGGCGCTGGTTGGCGCCACTTTTGCACACAAATGGCGCTAGTTAGCGCCACTTTCACTATTCATTGGCGCTAACTAGCGCCACTTTCACTATTCATTGGCGCTGGTTGGCGCCACTTTTGCACACAAATGGCGCTAGTTAGCGCCACTTTCACTATTCATTGGCGCTAACTAGCGCCAACTTCCTTCCCTTTTAGGCGCTAGCTAGCGCCAGTGCACTGACTTACGGCGCTAGCTTGCGCCATTTCCTTTGTAATTTGGCGCTCCCTTGCGCCAATCTTCTGTGTTATTGCGCTGAGAAGCGCCACTTTCTTTCGTAAATGGCGCTAGGTTGCGCCAAGGTTCTGTCTTGTTGCGCTGAGGAGCGCCACTTTGTTGCTACCTCGCGCCACTTTGATGTCCTCGCTGCAAAGTTCGTAATCTGGTGCGGTTTTTGTGCCAATTTGGTGCTGACCCGCGCCATGCTTGGAACTCATAGTGTGCTATAACCGTGGAAAATTGCATTAACAGGTTTTTTTTTATAATTCTTCATTTATTTTCCCTGTAAAAATACAATTAAAAGGTGAATATTATTGACATTCAAAGAATCAATATAATTAGCAAATATGTATTTAATTTGCTCTCTTATGACTCAATTCTCGTCAATTTTATCACAGAAAAATCACACTTGCCAGAGGCACATCAAACCATTCCCAGATTTAAACGTTGCTGTCCCCAGCAATGTAAAAGACTTAATCCAGGAAATATTCACTTAATCTAACATAACACTCATAGTCACTCTCAGACTCAATATGCCATGTATGCCTGACTCAATATCATGAACTTTCAATAATGCCATCAGCTTCTTAAATATATAAGTCTACATTGATTACCTCTTACACAGATAAATAATGTTCACTCAACACTCAGTGTTTAAGGGTATCATGAGCACTCAATTACTCAAAGCTATAACACTACCATATGCTTGATTATATTCTAAAAAATTCTTGAAATTGAAGAATCAAACACATGCATCAATTGATCAAAAGGACTTCACAGGTTGTAACTTGGCCGGGGTAATAGGTAGGAAAATTTGGATAGTAGCTCAAACAACCAAGAGATTGAAAACTGATATTATTTCATTTTTAACAATTTCACTCAATTGTTTTGCTCCACTAACATTCCCACAGAATTCCGGGAATTCATTCCTTCCTGCCACCTTTTACTCTTTTCCTTTTTCTTGCTTTCTTTTCTTTTTCCCTTTTTCATTTTGCCCCTTTTTTTTTTTTTTTTTCATCCCTTAATTACTTGACTATTGTGGAGCTTACCTCAATCTCTTTATTTTATTTTCAACACATTCAATGATTCAATCTCAATCAAGGTAAGTCACGAAAAATGGATATAGGCTAAGCCATCAATCAGGCCATAGGTCATTTATCAAGAATTAAGTTCAGGCTCAAAGGGCTAGCAAGGGAAAATCTCATACAGGTGGGTTATTTTGGCCAATAGCAAATAAGAACAAAATGCCTTTATCATATCAATCAATGCATGCATTACAGAGAAACAAATCAAGTTCTAGAGTATTACAACAGTGAGGCCTTTCAACAAAAATTTCAGTGTTTAGGCTCAAAACCTCACAGCTATGGTATCAATGTAGACTCAAGAAAATTGACTCCAGACATTATCAGAATTCACAATCTTAATTCAGACAACCGAGCAATCATGCAATCTAATTATGCCTATGCAATGTTATGTCAGAAAGTCATACAATATATTCCAAGAATTTAATCATGTACATTAAAAAGATGAGCACATTTAAACCTGGGATTTGTTCAAAACACACCTTTTTTTTTTTTTTTTTTTTTATAGAACACAAAATAACTAAGAAAATTAAAAGAGTTAGAATATCTCCCCTGATAGAAGAATTGCAGTTCTAAGGTGCAAGCCAACCATTCCCAGATTTAGAGCATTGCTGTCCTCAGCAATAATTAAACCCCAAGAAGGAAGAAAATCCTGCACAATAGAACAAATAGTGGCATATAGAAGAAACTATAATGCACACATTAAAACATCAGAGAAAAATATACCAACACAAAATAACTTAAAAATACGAAACAGAAAAATAAACTAATATACAAGATCTCCATCAGCAAGGAGATAAGATCAGCCCTCCATGTCATCCCCCTCAGCAGTGTGGGATGACTCAGCAAATGAAGGGTCTGGTGGTACTGGTTGCCTTGGTGTATGGGACCACCATTCCCAGATTTGATCCAAACCATGGATCCATGTTAAGAATTCTTTGAAACTTTGATTTTTCCGAGAGATAGAGTCTCGGTGTCTCTTGTCAAATTTCAGCTCCCGGTATCTCTTCCAACTTGTATCAAAGAATTTCACTACTTCCTTTCTTCTTACCTTCTTCTTTGTAGGAGTACGTCTCCTTTGGGGTTTCCTCCCATGTTTATCATCATCCTCATTGAGAATTTTGTGGGTATGGGAAGAAGGATCTTTATCCTTCAAATCAGTCTCTCGTTCCTTCAGTGCTTCAATCACCGCCTCCTTATTACCCCAGAAGATATCTTTTAGAGTTGAGAAGGCTCCTTCAATTCAACTTTTGAGGCACTATCTTCTTTGTCCTCTTCTTTCTTTAAAACATCAAGATTAAAACAATCATCTTTGGGAGAAGAATATTTTATTGAGTCAAAGACGTTGATGGTAACGGCCTCATCATTCATTCTTAGCTCAAGCTTCCCGTTTTCAACATCAATCAATGCACGAGATGTAGCTAAGAAAGGTCTTCCCAAAAGAAGAGGCATCTCTTTTTCTTCCCCCATATCAAGTACCACAAAATCAGCAGGAAAGATGAACTTGTCCACCTTCACAAGAACATCCTCAATGATTCCACTAGGTTTCCTTAAAGATCTATCAGCAAGTTGAAGAGAAACCATAGTGGGTTTTAGTTCCGTGATCCCCAAAGATTTGCAAATAGAAAGAGGCATCAAATTAATGCTCGCCCCAAGATCACATAGTGCCCTTCTGATTTTTGTATTACCAATTTCAATGGGAATGTTGAAGCTTCCGGGATCACGAAGCTTAGGAGGATATTTTCTTGTAAGGATAGCACTGCACTCCTCAGTAAGTGCTACAGTTTGGCACTCTTGTAACTTGTGCTTCCTTGACAAAAGATCTTTCATAAATTTAGCATAATTTGGCATATTGACCAAAGCTTCAGCAAATGGAATATTAATATGAAGCTTTTTGAAAAGGTCCAAGAACCTGCCATAATGCTTTTTCTGATCATCCTGTTTGAATCTTTCAGGATATGGTGCCATAGCCCTTACATATTCAGGTTTGAGCTCAAACCTCTTCTTTTCAACAACAATAGGAGGCTCTTTTTCTTCACCTTTCTGAATAGGTGTTTGGACATTAGAAGGAATCTCCTCTTCTTTTTCTGGCTCCTCCACCACCTTAAGCTTTTCTGGAGCTCCTACCACCTTACCACTTCTAGTTGTGATAAACATACAATCCTCCTTGGAATTTTTAAATGTGTTACTAGAGGAAGTGCCTGGATTTTTATCAGCAACTTGCTAGCCAGCTGGCCAACTTGATTCTCTAAATTCCTGATAGAAGCATTCATGTTTTTAGTGGTGGCCCTAGTCTCTTCCATGAAGGCATTGGAGTGTTGGGCCATTTGTCCAACTAACCTTTCCAAATCAGAAGGCTCCTTAGCTTGGACTGGTGGAGGCTGCAAGTAGTTGTTGGAATTGTAATCCAGTCCCGTGCCTTGAGTTCTCCTCTGAAAATTGTTATTTGCAGAAGGGAAATCCTGATTCCTAGGAATGTTTCTTGGTGGAGATCTTTGCTCGTACCATACTCCATTCACTTGCACTTGTTGAGGAGAATCAGAAGATAACAAAGATGAGCATTCATTGGATTCATGCTCACCCTTGCAGTATTCACAAACCACAGATGCAACTTGCATAGTGGAAAATTGCATCTTGTCCAGCCTTGAGGTCAAATTTGCTAGCTGTTGTGCTAACAATTTATTCTCAGCCAGAACCGCATCATTGTTATCCAGGTGTAGAATCCCTCTCTTAGGCTTGGCTGTTAAACATTCATTTTCATTGGCAGCCATTCTTTCTATTAACTCAAGAGTCTCATTTGCTCTCAAGGATTTGATGCTACCACCTGCTGCACCATTCAGCACCATCCGAACTTCAGGTTTACACCCATTGAAAAAAATTCGGACCTGATCACCATTGGTCATGGGGTAATGAGGACATCTCCTCATTAGATCCTTGAAGCGGTTCCAGGCTGCACACATAGTTTCACCCTCAGCCTGGGTGAAATTGGTGATATCATTCACCATCTGGTTAAACCTCTCCATGGAAAAGAACTCAGCAAAGAATTTATTTGAGAGACTCTCCCATGATGGAATACTTCTTGCTGGTTGCCTTTCCAACCAATTCAAAGCCTTCCCTTTAAGAGCAAAGGGAAACAGTCTCAGCCTGACTGCATCATTGGACACCTGGGGGTGTTTAGTGGAGTCACAGATCATCAGAAATCTGTCAATGAACCTGTGAGGGTCCTCATCAGCCTCTCCACCAAACTGAGCTCGCTCTACCAACTGAATATTGGCAGACTTGAGCTCCCAATGGTTGTTCCCCACTTCTGGATGAACAATGCTTGAATTTGGTCTATTGAATGCTGGTGTAAGAATTGTATCCATGAGTGGATTGTCCATATCATCATTATTCCCAGCCATTGTTTGTGCTTCTTCGAACAGAATTCCCAACTCGTTGAATGCAAGTTTTTTCCGAGCAAGTTTTCTGTTCCTCTTTTCTGCTATAGTGATTTCCAAATTAAGTGGAAATTCTGGGATTGTACCTCGATACAACTCAGAAAAGAGATCAGTAGCACTGTTCAAATAAAATTAAAATAAAAATAAAAAAAATATATATTCACAAATATTCACAAATCCAATCCTAAAGATCAAGAATATATGATATAAGAAACGCCAATCCCCGGCAACGGCGCCAAAAACTTGATGCTCTCCGGCAAGTATACCGATCGCACAAGTAATAAAGTGATAAATACAGTTCGTCTCCACAGGGATTAGATCTAATATCAAGTAAAAATTTTCTTAAAGAATGGAAGTTTTCAAATAGGGTTTGTGTGACAAATATTGTCAAATTGAGTGAAATTAAAAATAAAGACTTGTTTTTGTGTTTTTTTGAATTGAAAAAGAAAACAATACAATTGAAAATTGATTTTTAGAAAAATATGAGAAAAGTATTGTAGCCAGGGTTCATTCACCAAATGATCCCCGCTTTTTACTCCGGATTGATTTATAAAAATCATTTATATAATTACTCAGATAAATTATCATCTAAAAGATTTAATAGTTAACCCTCAATTCCTTGCAGGGTTAACCCTTTAATCCCATGAGAAACCCCAATTCCTTGCAATGTTTCTCATGGGATCAAGCAATGGGCGTGATAATTTAAGCATCTGCAATCGTATACACGTCTATTCCTAGCACGCATACAGATTGTTATCTTACCCCCTTTCGAGATCAAAACCCCAATATTCCTATCTAGGATTTTGATCCTCAGAATATCCCCAACTATCAGATCGATCAATTCTAATAAAGGGAATATAAAATTCGCACAGAGTAAAGATAAAGATAATTATATAAATTAAAAATCACAAATCAATCCTTCATGTCAAGGGTTCACATATGGATCGTGACCCTGACTACAATAAAAATGATCTAGCCGATCAACATCATGATCGCTGATCTAAAATTCAACATAAAATTAAAACAAAAGATAAAGAAATACTAGATGTAGATGAAGAACGAAGAACAACTCCAGTGCTCTTCTCCTCCAATCTCCAGATCTGTCCTTGAACCCTGTATCTGTGTTTTTTCCTTTTTTTCAGATCTGCCAAGTCTGCTGACCTAATTCAGCAAATGTCACATTTATAATATTCTCTTCTCCTTCCAAAAATGCCCTCAGAAAAGACGGAGATCTGTTCCCGCAAACCCGCGCTGGTTGGCGCCGAATTGGCGCACGTTTGCGCCACTTTCCTATTGGCGCTGGTTGGCGCCACTTTTGCACACAAATGGCGCTAGTTAGCGCCACTTTCACTATTCATTGGCGCTAACTAGCGCCACTTTCACTATTCATTGGCGCTGGTTGGCGCCACTTTTGCACACAAATGGCGCTAGTTAGCGCCACTTTCACTATTCATTGGCGCTAACTAGCGCCAACTTCCTTCCCTTTTAGGCGCTAGCTAGCGCCAGTGCACTGACTTACGGCGCTAGCTTGCGCCATTTCCTTTGTAATTTGGCGCTCCCTTGCGCCAATCTTCTGTGTTATTGCGCTGAGAAGCGCCACTTTCTTTCGTAAATGGCGCTAGGTTGCGCCAAGGTTCTGTCTTGTTGCGCTGAGGAGCGCCACTTTGTTGCTACCTCGCGCCACTTTGATGTCCTCGCTGCAAAGTTCGTAATCTGGTGCGGTTTTTGTGCCAATTTGGTGCTGACCCGCGCCATGCTTGGAACTCATAGTGTGCTATAACCGTGGAAAATTGCATTAACAGGTTTTTTTTTATAATTCTTCATTTATTTTCCCTGTAAAAATACAATTAAAAGGTGAATATTATTGACATTCAAAGAATCAATATAATTAGCAAATATGTATTTAATTTGCTCTCTTATGACTCAATTCTCGTCAATTTTATCACAGAAAAATCACACTTGCCAGAGGCACATCAAACTTCCACTTCCACCATAAATTCAATGCAGTCTCCGACTTCTGACTTCCAACCCGAACCGCGCCTATGCCGGTCTCCGACATCAACCTCATCACGCCGGGGTCGAGCTCTTCTCCAAAACATGAACTCGGTGATTTAGTCGGGATCTCCCCCATCCTGGTTATCAACACGGAACTCGGATTAGCGGTCTCCTCCATGCTGGTCTCCATCAAGCACCTCGGCTTCTCAATCTCCTTTCCGATTTTTTGACTCTGTCTCCAGACACTCAGGTTCCGCGAAGTCTTCTACCTCGACAATGGACTCGTCGTTCCCGTCCTTCTCCGCTTCGATCTCGGCTCCTTCGTTTTCGGCTCCTTCGTTCTCCTCATCTTCTATCTCGGCTCCTTCGTTCTCCTCCTCTTCTATCTCGGCTCCCTTGTTCTCCTCCTCTTCTATCTCGGCTCCCTTGGCCGCAGTCATCTCCATCGTCTTCTTCTCCGAGTCGTCTCTTACGCGCTCCGACACGTCAATCTCCTCCGCGGATGCGTTGCTGTTGGCAACCTCGGATTCCGCCATCTCGGTCTCTTCTTCATCCGCATCATTCTCCTCATCTTCATCATCATCATTGAAGATTTCATCTTCTTCATTAATCAGATCAAAACATCCAGGCAAGTATTTTGTTATGAAGGCCATTAGAAAATTCTTCCACATATTATTAAAGTCGCAGCAGTTCCATGTACGGAGCCATTTGATTGCGCTTCCTCTGAGTCTTCTCATGGCTACCTGCCATTTGTACTCCATCCAGGTTTTTTCTTTCCGAAAAAATTCCTTCAAATAGAGAAGCCAATTTAATGCTTCATCCTTATCTCCATGGAAGAGTGGCACCTCCAACTCGCTCTTTTTCTCCATAGCTCTGATACCAATTTGTTGGATCGATTTCTATATTAGGAGCAAAACAAATGAATAACTCATGATAAAAGAGCTGAAAACTCTATTTCTATTATCTCTTCACAGGCTATATTTGATATGAAATACAAAGGACCTATTTATAGGCCAAAATACAAAAGCTTAAAGACTCCAAACAACACAACTCTTCATCACTACAAGACACAACTCTTCATAATTAAAAGACACAATTCTTCACCTAACTCTAAGCATAATAATTGTCCACTAACACAAAGCTTTCACTAGAAAACACTTCACATTTCTATTTCCTATTTTCTATTTTTATCTCATTAAAATTTAACCCAACATCCTACCTCTTTATTTTTAATTATTTTTTGGTAATTTTTTTTAGCGAGATGATCAATCAGCATTGGTTCTTTTACCAGTTGATATGTAATTAAATGCGACATTTGTTTAGCTGGAACTTCACTCTTGTTGAATTTTGACAGAACATTGACTAGATATGTCTCAACTCTAAATAACCTAATTTATCTCTGTTTTTCTTCGTGTCTCTATTCTTGAAGCTCCGTCTGCATAAAATATATGTGGATTAAGCCAAATTTAGGGTTGGATGCATGAAAGGAATCATTAAGGTAGCTCGAAGCACATGTACACATGCAATTAAACCATGACACAGCATGTTTTGTTTAATAATACCACAACACTCGATGAGACACAAATATACACAACAAACTCAGGTTTATTTTGACTACGTATTTTATTGAAGGTAATATATGTCGAGTTAGAGGCCTTTATATCAAACTCCAAGTTTATTGCACTTTTTTTTATGATAAATACCACACCAGAAGGTAGTTGTATAATATTGGCTTTCTTCAGATCTATGCCATAAACAAAAATGAACCTTGTAATCACAATCACATTTTTTTGTTTTTTAGGATGGTAAATGACAATGAAGAGTTACCCGCACGTGGATCAAGTGGTAAGAAATTGTTCTAACTTAACCAGCAGTTTTGAGTTCGAACCCTGAGTTAAGTTGATTTATCGATAAATGGATGGAGAAATCTAAAAAAGAAATTATATGCATAGTAACAATGATCTTATAAGTTTAAAATGTTAGGTGGGTAATGAATTAATTTAGATGTACAGATAATTTATGGGGAATATTAATGTCAAGTAACATGACATTAAATTTTTTTCCTACCCAAACAGATTTTAGTGGGTCCTAAAAAAAAAAGACCGACCCAGTTCAAATACTCACTTCGTGAGTGTCTGGGGAAGGGAATACTCTAGGCAGTCTTTCCCCTACTTTTTGCAGAGAGACTGATTCGAACCCGCGACCTGACACACCACGGCAAGCAAGCTTACCGCCGAGCCAAGTTGGCCTTTCATAAAAGAAAAATAAAAAACAAAAAAAATGTTTGCACACTTCTCAATGAGTCAGTAGGAAATTTGTTAGCCATCATCTTACTTGGCATATACATTTCCCATAATTTATATTATGATTCTTTGCTTAAATCACAAAGCTATGAACCAAAAACTTGGCTCGCTCATGAACATGAATTTAGAGTTGTCCACATTATTTGACCACGTTATAGGTTGAAACATTGGATGAAGGTTAACCGAGGACAAAGAAATATTCGTATCTGGCAAATACATTTAGTTGCCATCATGAAATGAATCATTAAAAGCTTCCCTTTGTAGCATCCTTAGATTATATGTTGATATCTATATATGTTGACATGAGTCTTTGAACTCAGGTAAATTATCAGGTTAAGTAAAAAAGGTTAATGACTATAATCACGCGCAATCAATTCAGATAACATATAATTTATGCACGTTCTAACGTAATCTAAGAATAATAAAGGGGAAATAATTAATAATTATTGAAAAACCCTAAATTATGGAATAAACTATAAAGGCCCCAAACTATTGATGCATATGGCAATGCGATGAGTCTTGTTCAAAAGCCCATTTCAGTTGGCTATCCAAATTTGAGTCCAATCCAAATCAATCGGCTCGTGTGCATCATCCCAAATAAAATCATATCATCAACTTTGTTGAAAATGGCCTTTTGACACTTGTAGTGCAAAAAATAAATAAAAAACTATCGATTTAATTTTTTTGATAAATTATTTATCCATCTGAGAGTGATCACAAAGTGTACACATTCAAGTCACGAATCACCCCATATGTGACTTGTGTCAAAATCAAAAATTGTCTATTAGATGTCGTGCTTTCCAAGACGCACATAACATTGATTTTTGTATAAGTCGCACATGGTGACGGGGTGATACATAACTTAAACGTGCACACTTTTATACACATTTCACTCACATTAAATAAATACATAATTTACCAAAAAAATTACAGCGACGATATATTTCATTATTTTGCATTAAAGCGGTGAAAAATCAAGGAAAACCAAAGAATTGAACTGAAAAGAGAAGTAAGTCCAATATATAATAATAAGCAGATAGACCACTCATGTTTTGGTTGCAGCCTTAACCAAAAAAGCCAAACAAGCAAGGCATTACACCTAAAGTGCTATCACGCTTTGCGGGTGTTAGGGTACACTGTAGGAATGGTCACATAGTACAGTGACTGGACACTGAGTGGAGAAAAGGAAGCAAAGCAAAATGCTTCCCAAAAGACACTGAGAAGCATTATTATTTTCCGACACATCAAGTGAATTCATCTTTTGCCCTCTCAATTTCGCTCCCACTGATTATTTCATTTATTGAACATTTCTCAATTGTTTATGCTCACACCATTCTTATACAGCTCACTCCCTCTACCGCCTCAATCAAAGCCCATGCAACTACGGCTAAGTCAATCTGTGAATGATCTCCATCATATTTCTCTTGATCCATTTTTTTCTCTAAATTAAATACTAGGAGTAAATGTTTTTTTGTACTTTAGTTAATAGAAATAGTTCAAATTTAAGATGAAGATATATTTCTCTCTTTTTTCCTTTTCCCTCAAATTGTTTCATGAAATAAATTGAAAATAACTATAGATTTTGGGAGCCCTTGATCCTTAAGCTAGTTTATGCAATTAAAAAAAACTAAATAATAAGAGAGGAGTGGAAGAGTTAAGGAGAATCTCGCATAATATGCATTTATTATGTTATTTTGGTCGAAGCGAGATACACGGTAGGTTTTATGAGATAGTACTAAAGTACAAAAGAAGGGGGTGTCTGTCTGTACTCTGTAATAGTCTGTATACAAAAAATTATGAAATTCCCGAAGACTTTGTTTTCTGCATTCCAAAGTGAATTATTGGACAAAGCCCATACTGTTAGAGGGTCCCGCTCGCTCTGAACCAATTTCCTCATTTCCTTGGATGGACGCGCATGTCCCTTGCACGGCCTCCATTTTACTGCTCTTCCCATCAACATTAATTTAACGCTCATGTTCATCTCATGTGGATACAACTTCCCTTTTCATTTTCCAAACATAGTATTTAAAGCTTCTAAGTAAACATCATTTTATATAAGGGGATTGATTTTCTCATTTAACATGAGAATACTTTCTCATGTTACACACAAACATGAGCGGGATCCACAAAAAAATGATAAAATAAAAAAATCAAAATGGATCCCACCTTTTAATTGTGAGAGTAACATGAGAAAATTTTCTCATGTAAAATAAGAAAATTATTTTCCTTTATATAATATCTCTTTTAATATATTATGACTTATGTCACACAATAGTTTTTTGGACTTAAAACATGGATATTGTAGACACTAAATCAAACTCTTGAGATCATGGAGCTCTGATGATGTTATGATAAACAACCATGTCATATAAAATCTTATGCTGGAAATTGAAGATCTCATCAATAATTTTATATAATATCTCTTTTAACACGTATCATTAGTGTAGCACCAATTTATAATGATAAATTAAAAAATGTAATATAATATATAGTGGGTTTATATCATCTATTGTTTAACATGACCACAAAAAGTTTCCTACACACACAACATTTTGTGGGACCCGCAAAAAAAAAATTTGGCACGCAAAACGAATTTCTATAACATAACACAATCACTTTTCTTACAACATAACTCTTATAAAACTCATATATAGTTGTAATTAAACTGGATTAATTCATGCATTTTTTTTAATGTTTTGTATAAATTCTATAACTCCAGCTTCTTTATACAGCTACTGTCTACAAAACATTATCTTAACTTTCATGCTATTTTTTTTAGTTTCTTGTTTTTTGTTTTCTGGGTTTACTTGTAATTAGTACGTAGTAGGTATGTATGTAAGTCATGGAGATAGAAGATAATATTGGGTATATATATATATATAGGGAAAATATTTTATATTGTTACATGAAAATTCAACTCTCATGTTAGTGACCCTTCGATTTGCGTGCAAATTTTTTCTTTTCTTTTTTTTTTTTTAATAAATATGGGGCCCACCACTAATTGAGTCACAACATGAGAATTGAATTCTCATGCAACATGAGAAAATCAAATCCCATATATATATATATGAGAAAAATGTTTATCCTTTCAAATGACACAACTTACATCCTTCCACTCTCACAAAGAGATGGGACCCACACCTTTATTTATTTTTTGTCAACTCTCTCTACTTCTTTATCTATCTCTTTCTGTCTCTTAAAATCACATAACTTTACATAACACTTTTCTATATCTATATATATATAGTTCTAAGTTGTGTAATATTGTAGAATGGTAGCTAGCTAGCTAGCGTGTCCATAGAACGGGGGACACTGTAAATATCGTATCCAACTATGACTATTGTAGTCATTGCAAAGCTCATGGTTTCGTTATATAGTTAATAAACCTATGCAATTAATACACAAGAGACACAAAGAAAGAGAGAAAGAGAGAGTGAGAGTGAGAGAGAAGAAAAAAGGAAAAAGGAAAAATGGAAGGAGGAACAGAGAACTACAATTGTGTATATAAAGAGTGTTTGAGAAACCATGCAGCCAGCCTGGGGAGCTACGCCACCGACGGGTGTGGCGAGTTTACGGTGGAGGATGAGATATCAGCGGGGGGAAGCCTACAATGCGCGGCGTGCGGGTGCCACCGGAACTTCCACCGGAAAGTGAAGTACCCGGCGGTGAGTAGTACTGCAGGTGGGAGAGGGGTGATGAACTACAGTAACAACAACCGTGAAATGATGGAGTACGAAGGAGGAGGTGATGAAGGGATGATGAGGGGGGTTCAGGTTCAGCAGCAGGTAGAGTCAGATAAGAACGGGAAGAAGCGGTTCAGATCAAAGTTCACAACAGATCAGAAGGAGAAGATGCTTGCTTTTGCAGAGAAGATTGGTTGGAAGCTTCAAAGGAAGGATCTCGATGATGAGATTGACAGGTTCTGCCGTGGCATTGGTGTGAGCAGGCAAGTCTTCAAAGTTTGGATGCATAACCATAAGAACTCTTCCTCCTCTTCTTCTGCTTCTACTGGCAATATCTCCTCTCTCACTCAGTAAATTCATTAAATCATATCATATTATCATATATGCTTAATCATATCTCTTCCTTAATTTTCTCTTCGCACGCTTGCTTGTAATTTATTCTTATTGCATATCAGGATAACTTCTTTCCTTTCATGTTTTTTTTTTTTTAATTATTTACATGTATAATATACGGGGCAAGTTATATTTACAAATTTTTTGTTTACAGACTGTACAAAGTATGACCGGTTATACTTTAATCACGAGTGTATAACCGGTCATACTTAGTGTAATTTGTAAAAAAAATTTGTAAACGGATTCTATCCCATATTATATCTCTAAAAATAAAATAAAAATTACTCACATAACAATTAACTAAAAAGATAAAAATGTTGATTAACACATACACACATGTTTAAGTGATAACTTATCTTTTAGTTGTTCCGCAAGATTAATTTCATTTTCAATTGAATTAATAACCCAGATGCCACATAACCTCAAATCCATTTGAAATTATCATGTCTAGTGTATATGGGCTAATATTCATGGAAGTCACATGAATTCAATGAGAAGTGATCGATGATGATTCTTTATTATAAAAATAAAATAAAATAAAAGTAATTGCAGCCAAATTCTCTAACTTGTTTAATCTTTTTCCTGCCTCAACACATATAGGTGCCATTAGGGTAACCTCTAAACGTGTAAAAGAGAAGGACATCACATCTGGGTGACAAATATTCTTTTCCAGCCAAATCAATTCTTAGAAGGACTTTTTGTATAACACTCAAGATTCGTGCTCAGCATCAATAGATGAAGTCTGCCTTTATTTTCTAACATAAAAATGGTGGCAAAGTGATGTAGCTATTGACCACAAAGGTGTTGTTTCTTTTGACTTCGGGCTTTCATAGAAAGAGTTACTGATCATATTAATATATGAAAATGTATAATATATTTCGGGAGCAAATTTTCTGTACAACAGAAATAGCTATATCTTTACCAAAGAAGGAAACAATAAGAATATAGAAGGAAATAACTATAAAAGTAAAAATAATATAAATATATTTCTTTTTTCTATATTTGATCAAGGATATACTGAATAGTTGGTACATCTGTATCCTTAATACTAAAAATATTTTCGTATTTCAGATACAATTTCTTGTTAGTAACCATTTATTTCAAAATTGGATTGGGAAAGTCGAGAACCGGTTTTCTATTCGGTCCAATCAATACTTAAAGAAAATTACCCCTTTTTATACTTGGCAAGAACAACAATATCTAAGAGTTCAACATTATATCTCAACCAAAAATTTATAGACACTGAATTGAATTCATGTGTCTTATATAGTTCTTAATTAGTCTATTTTTAACCAATGGAATATTTCACCACCCACCCTAAAATCTAATGAGAGTTATGCAGACGTTGTAGGACCACTGACCCTTATGGACGCAATTTTTACCTTCGTTTGTACGCAAAGTCCAAAATGAACTGAAATAGTTATTTATGTCCTTTTCCTCCACTCTTCCAACTTGCACTGTCAACCCATGTGTAACTTGAGATAATCTTGCTTTTGCGCATTGTCTGTATAGAAAGCAATCAAGTACTGTCGATGAACGATGAAATTTAACCACCGAGAACCCCGGCCCCCGATACAAGACCACGGTTTTGGTGAAACCACGCCGGTACTCAGGTGCTACCATTCCAATTAAGGACAGAACAAAAGACAACACTTTCACTCGTGAGTTGCAACCTAACTACAATATATGTTTTATATATATATATATATATATATATATATATATATATATATATATATATATATATATATGTAGGATACTTTGACACCGGTGTCAAATTTGAAATTTGACACCTCATCTGATAGCCGTTAGATCAAAAAAGAACAACGGCTCTGATTTGTAAGCATGTGACACCATTGATCTTTTTTGATCTAACGATTATCAGATGAGATGTCAAATATCAAATTTGACACCGGTGTCAAAGGATCATACCTCATATATATATATATATATATATATATATATATATATATAGTGGCAGTATATTCTTACAGTTGGAAATCTTACACTCAATTTTGATCATTAATTCACTTGTATCCAACGGCTTACATTGCTAAAAAATATGAACCGTTAGATATAAATGGAATTAATGGATAAGATTGAGAGTGTAACTTACACTGGTGTAAAATGATTCTGACCTATATATATATATATATATATATATATATATATATATATATATCTATATAAGGGATGATATTCTTACTACCAAAATTTTCTATTATTAACTTATTACCGATCTAATCACCATTGAATCAAATAGAGAGAATGCTAAAAAAAATTTGAAAAAAGAGAAAATATTAATCCACTCGTGATTAAATAGGTAGTGAGTTGATAGTAGAAAACTTTGGTACTAAGAATATCCCTCTTATATATATATATATATATATATATATATATATATATATGCACTTAATTTCTATAGCTAACTTTCATTACTACTGCACATTGATCCCCATCCATGTGGCGTTTTTAGAAAAAAAAAAGGTACGTAGACTCAATAACTAATGGTTAAATTGTACTTAAACTTGTTTTACTAATGATTAATGAAAATTATTCCTTCTTTGACGACAAAATCGGTGGCTTTTCTTTTCAATCCCTTGTTTATTTTAGCTGCCAGTACCACCATTAGGGAGAGAAGATCAAATTCCATCGACCTTCCATCTCAAATACAGTCAACATTTTCTCTTTCTATATATATATTTTTTAAGTGTTAGAAATATAAATATAAAAATCATTTATTTGCCTTCTTCCTCTGAAAACTTAAACTTTTGAAAAATATTGATAAGATGTGAGAGCCTCGCATTGATTAAGTGAATTAGAATTTGTTTTTTACCGCCCCATTTTTTTATTAAAACAAGAGTATATATATATAGGTGAATTGGTACATACATTATTCACTCGTCATGTTCAAATTTATATACCTTGGTTTAATGGTTTAAACTTTGGGGAGAATAATTGTTTCTTTGCGTTAGGAAGAGTGATGGATTGAGAATGGTCCCTATATATAATCAATGAAAACAAGAAGTTTTGGGGACGCATGCACATGTTTAAAGATACGACACTATGATAACACAATAGATTCTTTGCAGGGCATGTCTTATTCATCTGGCCTGGGGGGAGACGGAAGGATAAATAGTAATATATACATACATGCACGATTTCACCATTCATTAACATCTCGAATGGCCACATTGATCAGAAAAGGACGTATCTGTCACGCTGATTACTTTTGTTGAAACTTTGAAAGCACTGCAGTTCTATGCAAATTTACTGAATCTGTTCCAGTCCTTTCATAGAATATTGCCAATGACAAAAGGACATTCTTATTTTTTACTTTTTTGAAGAAGGATATCGATTATTAACCTTTTTTATTTTTTGTTTTCTTCCTCATATTTCACATATTTTTTAATAAGGAAAAGTTCACCGATGCCCATTTGGTTCGCTTCAGAATCATTTATGCCCATGTGATCCTTTTTCTATCACATATGTCTTTATGCTTTGTAAAAAATAAGAAACCACGTGAACATATATGTGATAAAAAACATACCCTTTTACAAACCTCATGAGTATATGTGATAAGAAAAAAATCACAGGGATATAAATGATTATGGAGTAAATCACATTAGCAATGGTGAGCTTTTCCCTTTTTAATATCATCAAAGCACTGTTCTCTGCAGCTGGTAGAAGCTACATGACAATTGAATTGGATAATAGGGCGGACAAGTGATACTACCATTAATTTTTATGATTTTAATAAATTTTATTATATGATAAAAGAACAATAGCAACCATATATTTTGCATCATTAGACGAACTCATTAGAAGTTAATTGAACATTATCATTCACGTCCACTTCTAAATCATCACGTACGGCCAGCACTCCTTGTGTCTGTCTCGGATAAAACTTTGTCATTACATGTTGAAGCTACATGATTCAATAACACAACCCGTTAAACACTTGGGAAAGAAAGGTGAAAATTATTCTGAGAAACAAGAAATGAAACTCCAACGCATCACAATGACAGGTCTACAACCTATTTAGTTCCTTAGTCTAGAGCAATGGGCTAGCTAGCTGTTTTCTATTTTCAAGTTGATTTCCGCAGTCTATTGATTGTTTTCAAGTTTTACTTTTTGTACCATTAGTCTCCTCTAGTCATTATTGCACATGTTTTTCAGTTGTTTACAAGTTTAGAAGTGCAAAAATAAAGAGTTTTTTTTTATATATATATATATTATCAGTTGATCGATTATTCGATTAGTACTTCTTAGATTAAATTGAAATAATCTCTTATTAGTTGATTTACGTGCTTTGTTGTATAAAGAAAGGGACAAACTACTCTTATGTTATATGTAATAAATTTCTCTCATACATATCCTTCGATAAATGTGCCATCTTTTTTTTTTAGATGGTGGAGCACACAAATTTATCTTTATGACATGAGATAACTTATATCCTTTAATATGAGATTAATAAAACCCATAAAGAGAATGAGTTGTGTAAAA
Source organism: Gastrolobium villosum (assembly GCA_032173675.1). NCBI lineage: Eukaryota > Viridiplantae > Streptophyta > Magnoliopsida > Fabales > Fabaceae > Gastrolobium > Gastrolobium villosum. Next base: position 18,537 of record JAVKPL010003729.1, read on the forward strand.
AAGTGAGCTATGCAACCAGTTTGCCGACGCCCACGCTAGGTTTGGATTTAACTGATTTTAACTTTTAACTTTAGTTTATGCATGGTTGAATTGATGACCAACTTCTTATCTTAGTGTACTTATATTTTCGGAACAGCGGCCATTTTGTCACATATAGCTAAAAAAATTACCAGACTGTCATATCAATAATAAATTTTTCCAGAATGTCACGTGGCATAATTCGCTACACTGTGTAGCGAAATATGCTTGCAAATAATTCGCTACACAGTGTAGCGAATTATGCCACGTCAAAATGCACAGTTAGCAAAAATGACACGTGTCAAGCAGGTAGTAATTCGCTACACTGTGTAGCGAATTATATTCGCGAATGATTTTTTGACACGTGTCACACTTTCACAGGAAAAAGCTGATGTGTCATAATTCGCTATACTATCTAGTGAATTTCGTCTGCAATATGACCACGTGTCACGAAATTATTAGCCACGAAATTTGCTACCAGTGGTAGCGAATTATGACACGTGGCAGTCTGGTAAAAAATACTGTTCGCGTGGCATTTAAGTAAAAAACTTGATAAAATGTGGCATTTTGGTAACTGTTCCTATATTTTCAGTTTTTAATTTTTATTTCAATTCAAATAGAAAAAGACAATAGTGCCTTAACTTTTTCTAAAGCCCAAAAAATTATTCGCGAACATAATTCGCTACACAGTGTAGCGAATTTCTACCTGCTTGACACGTGTCACACTTTCACAGGAAAAAACTGACTTGTCATAATTCGCTATACTATCTAGCGAATTTCGTCTGCAATATGACCACGTGTCATGAAATTACTGGCCACGAAATTTGCTACTAGTAGTAGTGAGATATGACACGTGACAGTTTGGTAAAAAATACTGTTCGCGTGGTATTTGAGTAAAAAATTTGACAAAATGTGACATTTTGGTCACTGTTCGTATATTTTCAGTTTTTAATTTTTATTTCAATTCAAATAGAAAAAGACAATAGCGCCTTAACTTTTTCTAAATCCCATATAAGATAATTTTATTTTTTTTTAATACAAGATGACTGTATTTTGAGAACAAAGAAGTAGTGTACACCGACCTAAATCCGAAGACATTATTATTAGCACTTGGTTGCTGGCCGCATTTAACCAAATCCACGAGGGTGTCTGTCTATTTCAGACACGGGTCACGTAAACTGACAAAACGTTGTTTTAAGGCAGAGGAAAAACTAAGGTTAATTTACTTGTTATCAGTCACTTCGAATGTTGCATCAAATTCCTTTAAATCCTGAACCTTCCAACGAAGAACAGACCAAACAGTTTAATTTTGTTCTCAAACTTAAAGGGTAAACAAGAAAACATTATATTCCACCGCGACCCTATTTAGATATTATTATCGCAATTGAACTGGCATCAATAGAGCAATATTACGTATTCACTTAGATGCCAGATCATAAAGGAGAATTGCACGAATGACGTTAGAACACAACAGCTGCAGCAGATAAGCTGTATAGATTATAGTTCATGGCCTTGCGCAAAGTATTAAACTGATAAAAATCAAACACGCAACATTGACGTTACAATCATAAGTTCACATTGAGATAGGATATTACTGTTATTTTAGTCATTCATTTTTAAATTTACAACAACTATAAAATTTGGTTTATATAAAAGTGATTGGCAATCGAAAATGCGTGAGTGGAAAATCTAATAGCTACAGGAGTACAAAATCAAGAACAGAACGTGGCTAAATCTGCACAAAAAGAAGAGACTGTGAAGAGATATATGCATAGCTTAACTCTTGCTTTTTTCCTTGACAAGTACGGCTGCAGCTCTGTACCATGAGGCAGCAGCCATTGCACCAGGGTCAGGAACTGATGAAAGAATATCACTAGATACATAAGTTGAACGCCCAGCCTGCATATGCTACCTCATCAGATCCATTAACCATGACAAAACAATGAATAAAAATATGGAAGTGATGTTATGGAACAACTCCTGCATTTTCAATCCCATTCAGGACTTCGATTCCACTAGTTGAGTGCATAATAATTAGCATGAACCTTAGGTTGAAATGTTTAAAAGCCATAATGTTATTGCTATTCAAAATGAGCTTCTCAAAATAAGAAATCATGTATTTTAGCCCTCTTTGTTAAACATGGCAAGTCAGGAATTCATAGCAGCCATAAAACTGGGTTGACTTAAGCACAGGTTATTACAATTCGAATCCATGAAATGAATAGAATGCAAAAACTGTATTAATACTTCGTGTACTGATATTTATATCAGTAATCATACAAAGGGTAAGAAAGGAAACTGTTAGTTAGTGTTAACAAACTCTACTAACTGACTAACAAACGATCTAAGCTAACTAACATAATATAACTACTTAGCTAATATATTACAGCTGGATTAAATTAAAAAATTTAATCGTAACACCCCCCTCAAGTTGGGAGGTGGATATCAACAAGTCCCAACTTGCCAACAAGAAACTTGAAAGGAGAAGGCTTCAAAGGTTTAGTAAGAGCATCAGCAAGTTGAGCAGCAGAAGGTATAGGAAGTAAACGAACTAAACCAGTGTGAATCTTTTCCCGGACCAAATGGCAGTCGAGTTCTATGTGTTTGGTGCGTTCATGGAATGTTGGATTGTGGGCGATATGGATGGCGGATTGATTATCACAATAAATACAGGAAGCATCAGAAGGAGACAAATGCAAATCATGTAACAAATAATGGAGCCAATGCATTTCACACGTGACAGCAGCTAATGCCCGATACTCAGCTTCACATGAGGATCGAGCGATGGTAGTCTGCTTCTTGGATTTCCAGGAGACCAATGAAGAACCCAAGAAGACACAATAGCCCGTGATGGAGCGTCGAGTATCAACACAAGCAGCCTAGTCGGCATCAGAAAAACCAGTAGGGACTAGGTTGTTATCAGCTGCAAAAAATAAGCCCTTGCCAGGAGAATTCTTCAAGTAACGAACTACTCGAAGGGCAGCATGCATATGAGTATCCATGGGGTTGGACAGGAACTGACTCAACTGTTGAACCGCATAGCTAATGTCAGGACGAGTGTTAGTGAGGTACAAGGGACGTCCCACTAAACGTCTGTAACTCAAAGGGTCATGAAAAACAGAACTTTGTGCCTTCTATAGCTCAAGAGAAAAATCCATGGGTGTGGAAACTGCCTTGGCACCTAATAAACCCATATCAGCCATGACCTCAACAGCATATTTTCGTTGATTCATAACAATGCCTTTCGAAGAACGACAAATTTCGAAACCAAGGAAAAACGTAAAGCTCCAAGATCTTTAATCTTGAACCGATCATCCAGTTGAGCCTTAACATAAGCAATCTCTTTAAAGTCATTACCAGTAAGAACCACATCATCAACGTAAACTAGCAAAGCAGTAAACAGATCACCATTCGACTTGATGAATAAAGAATGGTCAGAAGGAGATTGAATATAACCAAAAGATAACAAGGCAGACGTGAGTTTAGCATACCATTGTCGACTAGCTTGTCGGAGACCATAGAGCGATTTCTGTAACTTACAAACTTTAGAGGATTTGGTCGAACCAAGAAGTCCAGGAGGAAGAGAAATGTAAACTTCCTCACTTAGTTCACCATGCAGAAATGCATTATTGACGTTAAGCTGTTCTAAGTGCCAACCTTTGGCAACAGCAATAGAAAGAAGAACTCTAATGGTAGTCATTTTTGCTACAGGGGAAAAAGTATCAAAGAAATCAACCCCTTCTAGCTGAGTAAACCCTTTAGCCACAAGGCGGGCTTTGTGACGTTCGATGGAGGCATCTGCCTTTCGTTTGATCTTGAAAACCCATTTACAACCAATGGGTCTCTTATCAGCAGGAAGATCCACTACTGTCCAGGTGTTGTTCTTAGCAAGTGCATCAAGCTCGACTTGCATAGCCTCTTGCCAACAAGCATGTTTGGCAGCTTCTGAGTATGATGATGGTTCTACATCAGTGCTGATGTCGAGACAATAAGATGTATAAGGATGAGAACATTAAAATCATCTGCTGAGTAGGCACCTGTTTTATCCAACAACCAGATGCATGAAAATCGAGTACACAATTAACTGAATTAAGTAACTGGTTCACAGATATCAAATTGACAGAAAAATCTGGAACATACAGTACATTATCCAACACAAGAAATGAAGAGATACGAATGCTTCCAGATTGCCTAGCATGGACTTTTGAACCATTGGGAAGTGTAATGGCAATTGGTTTAATTGATTTCATAGTAGAAAACTGATCTTTATCATATGAAATATGATCTGTGGCACTAGTGTCCAGGATCCATAGTAAAGATTTCTTACCAGAGTTGTTCGCATCAGCTGTCAAAGCTGTGTTGGTGGTTTGAACCACGTTTGAGGAATGTGCACTGTCCTCATTGGAATTGTGATGTTCAAGAAGTCCAAGAAAGCGTTGGTATTGGTCCTGTGTGAGCATAACTCCTGGATTCTGATCTGTATTGAGTTCTTCATTCAAATCTTGCACAACTGTGTTTGCTGAACGTGGATTCACTCGTACTTTGTATCCAGGAGGATAGCCATACTTCTCAAAACATGTATCCACTGTGTGATTAACTTTTCCACAGTGTGTACATAGTTTCGTGTTGCGTCCTCTTCCTGGACCATTGCTGCGTCTTCTTCCTCTTCGTGAAGAAGAACCTCGATTTGAAATGAAGACTCTCGATTCAGCAAACAAATCTACTTGTGAATTTGAGTTTATCTGGCGTTCTTGTTGAGAAACAAGTGCAAACACCTTGTTTAGATCCGGTAAAGGCTCCATGAGCATAATTTGTGAACGAACCTGAATGAATTGGTCGTTGAGTCCTTTCAAGAGACGTATAACTTGGATTCTTTCTCTTGATGCGCGTACTTCCACCATTGCACCACAAGTACACGCAGGAACACATCTGCATACTGGTAATGGTTGGAGAGTTTCCAACTCATCCCACAATGACTTCAGTTCAGTAAAATAATCTGAAACTGGACGATCTCCTTGTTGCAAACGGAAAACGTCTTCAAGAATTTCTGCAATTCTGAAGACACTTGACTGGGCAAAACGTTGCTTCAGATCATTCCAGACGTCTGAAGCGTGTTCCATCCACATGACTGAGTTGATGATTGAATCAGCAATCGAACGATGAATCCAAGAAAGGACCATGTTGTTGCAGCGTTTCCATACCGGATAAAGAGGATCATTGGCTTCAGGTGCATCGATCGAACCATCTACGAAGCAAAGCTTATTTTTGGAAACTAAAGCCATACTCATAGCTCTACTCCAAGTATGATAATTCCTTCCATTCAGCAGAAAAGAAACAAGAGTCAAAGATGGTGATTCACTTGGATGTAGGAAGTATGGATGTGCTGGATTCGTGAGATATTCAGGAAGAGAGTTCTGGTTTTGGTTTGCCATTATGAATGCTATCTTGCAGTAACAAGAACAGTGGAAAATATGCAAGAAAAAGGCGAGAAAAGGCAAGAAAAATACCAGAGCTCTCTTCAGAGCTCTGATACCATATTACAATTCGAATCCATGAAATGAATAGAATGCAAAAACTGTATTGATACTTTCGTGTACTGATATTTATATCAGTAATCATACAAAGGGTAAGAAAGGAAACTGTTAGTTAGTGTTAACAAACTCTACTAAGTGACTAACAAACGATCTAAGCTAACTAACAGAATATAACTACTTAGCTAATATATTACAGCTGGATTAAATTAAAAATTTTAATCGTAACACAGGTCATCATCAACTAATATAACTAAAGATAAAACAATAACGCAATGGGAAGAAGGCTATCCCAAGCAAAGTTATTGACTTCGTAACATATCTGTACAATTTATTAAATCACTATATAATATGTTTATCCTTCCAGTTTTTGTATGTAATTCATCTTTTGGCAGTCAATTAGTTGTCAAGCAAAACAGCCTTGACCCAGAAGAGGGTCTCTACATGTAAACTGTAAGTAAAAGGCAGATAACATGAGATTGACTTGCATTAACTATCATCAACTGCTAACCTAATCTCACCAATTGGATCATCCTCTACCCCTCCCCGAAGATAAAAAAAAACAGCACTCACATTCAGCCTATGCAATATATAATAATTATCATCTATTATTTTATTTCCCAACTCACATAAGTTATCCCCTCACAGTATTCTAATTATAAAATATGCCTGATTTTCTCAATAATTTGAAACAATTGAGAAAAAAAGAGACGGATTCAATGAAGAGAAAATTGTTTTGGATTCAGAATGTTCAAGTGAACCAAATGAACAAAATAAAGTTCTGGCTGTAACTTCAGCACAACATTATGTACTGTGTGTGTTTTTGTTCGTTAAGGATGCAGATAACATGCAAATGAAATGCTACATATGATAGTGTACTGAGGAGAATATGTTTGTTTCTAAATCATGATAGACCAATGGTCTCCCTAGAGTCAGAATTGAGATCATACCTAGCATCGGAAGAGAAAATGAGACACACAAAACATGAGATTGTAACCTGGATCACAAGATCCTGCTTAAATATAAATTATATGTACACACATATATGTATATAAAAAAATTATTAATAATATATATAAGAAAAATAAACTTAAAATCACAACTAACATTTAATTAAACTCTAATTACAAATGCATAAGAAGATCACAAGTTAAAGTTACAACTTAATATAAAATAGACAAATTTAATATAAGACATTAAACTAAAACATTAAAAGAAGATGCCTGACTAGTAAATATCTGGATATTACCATACCAAAAAAACAGTCTGAAAATCGTTGGATCATAGAACAAAACAGAGTACACAAGCCAATTCAAACCAGCAAGCAACCAAACACCATCCCTACCAGAAGCAGAAGCACATCAAAGCAGAAGCAGGAATCCACCACCCACCCTCTCTCTAAGCCCAACCCGCTCTTTCTTAACTATCACCCACAAGGCACAACCGTTAGCCACCACAGATCGAAGCTTAAGGAGTGCAAACAGGTAGTAGGGAAGAAGGGTAAATGAATGACTGAAGAGTTGGTAGAGCTTGGGGTCTTAAGATTTCGGGCGGGCTCAGGGTTTTATTTTTCAGAAATAGGTGACTAGAGTTCGTCCATTCCCAATGATCCCATGATCAATCAAAGCTATACCAGACACTCACAACAAATCATGTTTTTGGGTGTGATTGGGATTGTAGCAGCTAGAAAAACTAGTAGAAGCGTGCAATCCTACAATCTTACACACAATTTTGACCACCATGCTCTCTATTCCACGGAAATATTTTCAATGCTCCACTGTACCGGGTACTTGGTACATCATTTACCAAATATGGTAAAAAGTAAGACTCTTACACTATCCTCACCTTTATGATTATTTCCACCTATATTCCATATTTTCCCCTTTTGGGAAAGGAGTAGGTACTCCTTTTGTACCGAAAATGAACTCCTATTCCACATACTAGTACCAAGGTAGGGTAAGTTATAAACAATTGTCAATGCATATGGGTTGCACATTGTAAACACAGCTGCACAACCGAAATTTAAAAAATGCTGAGAATGATATATACAAGTTCAATGTCGTCCAGCCTTGGGTATCCATGGCTAATGCCTAATGCAAATAGAAGAAATCCACTGGTGACAGTGATACGAAGGAGATATTTGCATTCCTCACAGGAAGTGTAATTTAAGGATCAAACTTAAACTCTTGATGATAAGGAAGATGTAAATGACAAAAGTTCTCCCACTTGAAGTCAACATTATAACCTTTGCTACATCAAACAAAGTCAGCCCAAATTAAAAAAACCCTACAAGACCACAGCAAAGAATCAATAATGAGATTGTCACCTGTGCTTGCATGTTCTTGGTTGACTCCGCTCCAGCTAATGCAGCTTCAGAGGAGAGAACAAAAGCAGTGGAAGGATCATCACCAGAATTTAATCTCTGTACAGCCAAAGAAAAGTAACAGTCTAAGGCCATGTTAATAAATAAGCGGAATGGACAGATATTGTTGATAGTTGATACCTCTTGAAGAACAGACAACGCTGGAATAAGGGCATCTAGCAATGTCCTATAACCAGCACTAGCACCCCCGTATTTACTAACAGCAGCAATGGAAGCTGCAAGTGCTTCAGCCCCTGAATCAAAAGAAACAATGAGGGAAGGACAATTCTACCAAGACAAGAGACATCACATCAATATCATCTTTAATTCCCAACTAGTTGGAATTGGCAGTCAATGAACAATATAAAAGCAAGAACATACTAAGGCAAAATAAATAATAAAAGAAAAATTAATAAATATATATACAAAATAAATTGTTGCTCAAGTAGGAGAATATTCTCACATTGTTTCGGTGTGACACCAGAGTGGGAGATTGTTTTCAGCTGTGTATATGCTGCCTTACAAAAAATTGTATATCTGAAAATATGTATATAAGCAAGTGTGAAAGTGAAGATAATCAGACAGCATAAATAGTATGGTTTATGGAAGACATATGAATGGCATAATACATTATCCCACTTGTTCCTCCCATAGATCGTCCAATTGACGATCCAATTTCACAAACAGTCTCTGCAGCATCATTCAGAGGATAACTGAAAAACAATAAACGGGAGTTCAGACCAGACTATGATTACAATTTAAATTGACAAAAGAGTTGCAGTTTCTCAAGGGCACAAAAAAGACTAAAACAACATATATCAACAGCCCATTAGTCCAATATATGAGCAATAACTGGTCATCATTGTGCCTCAACAAAAGTGTATAAGAGCAAATATTAGCACGCCTATAATTCATGATTTTATTTATCATCACATAAGCACCAAAGATATTTATTTTCAAGTGCTTTCTCTCTTTAACTTTTTCCCCATTCTTAAGATCAGCGATTTGAAAACCAAACCACACAGGCTAGTTGGACAGGTCAAAACCATGAGCTAATCCATTAATAAAGAGTAATGAGACTCTTTCTCTTAATTGTGTGAAACAGCACAAGTCATTTCGAAATGGATGATTAAAGTGTTAAATGTGAAATTAGGTAATACAATTATTACAAAAATGATTGGTAGAAAATTCTGAGATGTAATCAAGATAAAAGCTTTTGTAACTTATCATTATCAGGTCAGAAAGTTTACTTGTGTACTTTTCTGAAAAGGGTTTTACAATAGTCAGGAAGTCCAACAAAAAATGAATAAGCATACTTTGTAATAACATACGTGCACTCGTGCAGATAGCCCACAATGTTTTATGTTACCCTCAGCAAGATGGAGCACAAACTTACTTTTTTATGTCCTCGAGAATTGCTTTTGCACCTCTACACATCTGCAAAAGTAAACCAGATGCAGTAAGTCAAGCACTCAATACATCAACAATTACAATTTTGAGGATGGGACTCACAGTTGACCCGCAGTCACCATCACCAACTTTGCTATCCCATTCATTTAGATTGTCCTTAAGATTTATAATTGCATTTGTGGCAGCTTCTATGGCTTCCTTAAAAACTTGGCCTTGCTCATTTAGTTGAAGTGACCGACTCCGCGGCTTATGTAAAGCAAATATAGAAACCAGATTTCACAAATTGTCAATACAAAATATTATTAAAAAAAATAATAAAAGAAGAAAAGCTGATAACAAAGTAGTTTATTTCCCTCTAGCCTCTAGAAGAAATATGTTAACAATTTACAGTCTTTACATTTAAGCATCACAAAACAGTTAATAATCATTATTACAAACAAAATTAAAAGTAGCCAAAAATGGACAAGAACTCTTACATAAATATGCATACAAATAAGAGATAGAAAGATAAATTCTGAAAAAGGACATGCAATTTACAAAGAGACATGAAGGAAAAAAATTTACTCAGGAGGGGGTTAACGTAATACTAAGGAAGATAACTGGCCTGATATAGAATAAAAGTCACTACAAATTCAATTAAACTGATAATTTGATTGGATGCAGTCCTGATTCTTGACAATTTTGATCTTTCACTTTTATTATGATTTGCTTAAGTAGATGCATATACAATAAATAAAATCCATCTCTAATACCAATTGATAATCTTCACACGAGTTCCTAAAAAAATATAAGAATTCACTCCAGATTTTAGGTACGTTTTATGAATATGGAAGAGGAAGATAAGGTTAATAACATATATTTGAGGACGATGCCAGTGAAACTCCAGATCCAGATGGCTACAAATGTGAAACAAGTGACCAGATGCTGGTGAGGGGCTTCTGGCAACAAGCACATCAATAGCTGGTGAAAAGGGAAGGGCTTTAAATGGTTGAAGTTGAACTATTGCACTAATATCAAGAACATTTCTTAAATCAAGATTAAGGAAATTTGAGGTCAACACTATTTTCTATGAACCAGTTGGAGAACAAAGGTAACTGGAAACAACATCAGATAAGACAAAATTAATGAAATAAGACAATATAAACATGAAATATTGCTATACATAATTTTTTTCTCTTTCGACATGGTTATGAGCTAGAAAAGTCTTATTACATAAGTTCTATTTCAATGAGGTATGCATTTAAGAAGAATTATAAAGGTTCTGTAAATTTTTATATGAAAGAAATTATTAGGCCAGTAGGGGTCAAAGCGCAGCAAACCTTGGTAATCCAACAAAGCTTGTAACAAACACACAAATCAAATAAGGGCCGAAGGGCCGACCCAGTTCAAATACCCACTTCGTGAGTGTCTGGGGAAGGGAATACTCTAGGCAGTCTTTCCCCTGCTTTTTGCAGAGAGACTGATTCGAACCCGCGACCTGACACACCACGGCAAGCAAGCTTACCGCTGAGCCAAGCCGGCCCTTCAAACACACAAATCAAATACTAGTCAAAATTTCACCACAAAAATTTTAGTTGGATGATGCATACATATCTAATTTTAATTAAGAATTTCATATGATCTTCTTCATATGTTTGTGATTAAATATAATTTTGTTCTTAAATACTTTCTAGACAGTAGTTATTACAAATGTCAGAGAAGTAAAATAACACACTTTCCACAGATGTACCTCTTCTCTCTTTGCTGACTGAGATGGTGGAACTGGAACAGGAATCTTAGCAGGTGGGTGATTACCTGTCAGCAAACTTCAAAAGTTCAATGGATGTTTAATTTCATTAATTTTGCCTCCTTCAATGTTAAAGTTGACATGTATTTTTGAAGAGGTCAAAGTCGTGTTGGTACTAGAACAATACAGATCAGCCACGTAATAATAATGACATTGTAAAAAAAGGGCCGACCCAGTTCAAATACCCACTTCGTGAGTGTCTGGGGAAGGGAATACTCTAGGCAGCCTTTCCCCTGCTTTTTGCAGAGAGGCTGATTCGAACCCGCGACCTGACACACCACGGCAAGCAAGCTTACCGCTGAGCCAAGTCGGCCCTTCAATAATGACATTGTAAAGTCTCCGTTAAATGAATTTAACCAAAGGAAACAACCAGAGTAATTACTAACCATCTACTGCAACAGGCCAATAAGGAGCTTTAGTTGCAGCATCTAATCGTTGAAGAATGGATGCATCAGCCTTCATGATAGAAATTGAGAAACCTAAAGTAACACAAATGCTAATCAGAACTGTTTAATGAATCACAAAGAAATGCAAATAGTCATTATCTGCGGTAACAAACCTGCCATGTCAAGAGAAGTAATAAATGACCCTGTATAAACCCTATCAACAGCAAGTCCATGCTCCAGCTGCAATTTTGGGACTGCTTTTCCTGCTGCAATCATTAGTTCCATTATAGGGGTGCCGCCTAACCTGCATTTAAAGAATCTCAGTTAAGGTAAATAAATCCTCTCCTTAAAGCCAATTTTTCTGCTCTAAAGAAATCCCAAACATTAATAAAAGTATGGTCTAATGCAACATTTGAACTTGGTATGACTGGCATCCGCAATAGGGGTCAGCCCTCTACTTGGAGAGTCTATTCTAGAAGGAAAAAGAATGTACCAGCGAGTTAGTTACAAAGTTACTTACGGAGCAGTGAGTATAAATAGAGAGGAGAACAATTGTAAAGATACTTAGTGACTTTGTTAGTTAGAAATAAGGCTGAGGTGAGGCTCAGTTTCGGGGAACCATTACCGGTAGGAGGCTAAACTCTTGTACCTGTTTTGTCTTCTTGATCAATAAAGATTTCCAGAATAGTTTCTTTTCTTCTGTTTCTCTTTTCCCTAATCAGAGCCTAACAGAACTTCACTGAGAGTTTGGAATAACTAAAAAGTTATTTATTTAAAAAAAATAGTAGTAGGACTCGTCGAAAAAATATTTATATGACTTTGTGGTCATGAATCATGATTACATGTGAACTCACTTCTCAGAAATAACTTCACTTAGTTCATAGTCACACTGATGAGAAAGGAAGTATAGAGGCTTGAACTCCTGTAGTAAAAAAAAGGTACACTTAAAACAGTAAGTCATTAAATAGTGTATTTAGCTAAAACAAATCGCTGATGTGCAGACTCATATTCACACAAGCAACATATCCACTCATTTTATTAGCCACTAGATATATATTAATTAAAAAAATCTAAAACAAAAGGGCCAAAACCACATAATTCTTGATAGCCATATAAGCCATTTGCATAATTAAAACTTATTGCAAGCTAAATAAAAGTAGATATATCTTCGAAAATATATAAATATATATTTTTTAAAATATATCGACTTTTATTAGGCTGCAATTTAAATTTAAATTTTGCAAATGGTTATATGGCTATCAAAAAATATTTTCGAAAATATCAAAAAAATAAATAAATAAACAAAGTAGGTTTACACTAAGGTTTTGCATTGAGTCTTGATCTTTTTGTCCTAGTTATGAATGAGCAAACAAAAGATATCCAAGACGAGGCACTATGGTGTATGCTATTTGCAAATGATATTGTGCTTATTGATGAGACTAAGGTTGATGTTAATACTAAACTAAAATTATGGAAAAGCATGTTGGAGTCCAAAGGATCAATGTTAAGCAGGAATTAAGGTTGAATAAATGAAGGGTGAGTTCACCATGACAAGATAAGTGAATATGCTACGACAAAAGTTACCCGAGAAAGATGCATTTAGTATGTGAGATCAGTCTTGCAAAAGATGGGAGAGATTGATGAGGATGTAAACTATATAATCAAAGTAGATTGGATGAAATGACTCACTGCATTAGAATTTTTGTGTGATCGTAAAATCCCTTTTAGGCTAAAAGGAGAATTTTATAGAGAAACAATAAGGCTTGTAATGCTACATGGAGCTAGATATTGACTAGGAAGAAAACAACATGAGTATAAAATGGGAGTAGCAGAAGTGAGGATGATAAGGTGGAAATCTGATAATAGAAGATTGGATAAAATATGAAATGAAGACATCCGACAAATAGTTAGATTAGTACCATGGAAGAAAAAATGAGAGAATATAGATTGAGAAGATATGGGCATGTCTTTGTAGACCCTTAGATGCTCTGGTAAAAAAAAGTTTGTTACGGAGAGCATGAAATAAAGAAAGAAAGAGATTGACCAACATTTATGTGGGGGGAAATAGTCAAACAAGACTTAATGTAGTGAGAAATACATTGGGTTTGTCTTAGAAAAAAGTGGAGGAAAGATATTAGCATTGTGAATGAGTATAATTGGTGCTTTTAACTTTTCTTTTTCTCCGCTCTCTATTTTTCTCTCTGACAAAAAAAATAATAATTTACTTTTTCAATTTTTCTATGTTTTTGTTTATCAATTTATTTATTTTATTGTTTATTATTTATATTTATTATTTATTATTTATTTTTCCTTAATCTTTCTTGCTTTTATATGGGTTTATCGAACCTCAGTTACTTTGGGATAAAGATGGTGATGATATTGGTAAAGTTAAAAAAAAAAAAAAAAAAAGTCAAAAAACAATTTTGAAAAAGCCTCGTCAACAATATTGATGTTTAACTTCTTTTTCCAATGTTATGTGATCACAAGATCTATGAAGCTTACTGTAATCAAACATGCAGACACATACTTAAGTGAATATTTTTGTGAAATGGTGCCTGTGATTCAAATATTATTTATGAAGAAATTTCGGAGCTATCATAAATTGCAAAAAGATAAATTTGGTTATCAAGCAAAGACAATATTAATGAACCTACCCATTGACCATGAGGACCACTCTACAACCTCGTGTTATTGGAACATAGTTTGTTTCCTGCAGACATTACCAAAAGAAAAATCATTGTAACTTTGTCTAGAAATAAAAGGCTTCATTGTGAAATTGTATGCAAAAAGGTATACAAAAACATAGGTATGTACTTTAACAAAACCACTCACATAGAAGCAAGAAAGTATAACATTGTGATAATCAAATGCAATATTCAAGTTTTTCCCTCTATATTTTCTTGATATCTCTCCTATCTATTCTTATTAATAGGAAGGGGCAACCTGGTGCTATAAAACTCTCGCTCTGCGCAGAGTCTAGGGAAGGGCTATAGTACGCGCCCTTACCTTGCAATTACAAGAGGTTGATTACATACATCAAACTTATGACCTCTAGGACACATGGCAACAACACTAAAGGTGCTCTCCTTCCTATTTATACTTATTAATACTGATATAACATAGCAAGAGTGGGTTTGGTTTCTTTGGAATCTCCAAGATATAAACATTAACCTTAAAAAACAGGAGTTGAGGTTAGTAACTTAGTACCCCGTTATTTGAAATGTAAAAGAAAAATCATCGACTCTCTGTATTCTTTAAATAAGAATAAAATAAAAACCTGGCTGAAATTCACTTCAGGCCTAGACTGTGAAAAGTAAAACAAGAGAATACATACATAGACAAGAAGAAAATAAATATTCAAAGTAAGTACCAGAGTTCCAAAGACAAGAATATAGATATACAGCCATTAAACCATAACAGGAGATAATAGAAAAGGAAATCTTCTACATCAAATGCAGAGGGAAAAAAAAAACATAAAAATACAGAGAACTCAATACACAAACTTTTCAGTCTCCCGGAATATCAGATGTAGAAACAGCCCCAAAACAGTCATAGGCTGAGCACCAAAAGTCATTATAACACATGCACAAGTAATTTCATTTATCCTTGATGTGGTGACACATTACATGCACTAGGCATTTGTTCCCATCTGTATATCCAATAAATAAATTGAACCAAGCAATATTGTGGCATACCGGAGACAATATTTGCTTAAGAACATGAGAAACCACTATGTCTACGGGCTGAAGATCTGCCACAACTGCACCAGGTTCTCCATGCTGCATAAAATTTGGGATTTGATTAAAGAAATGAAAGCATTAAGAAGTGAAAATAAACTTCAACCACTACAGAGTTAAAATGCAAATATTATTTGTAATTTTTTTCTTATTAAGGAATTTATTAATGGTCTTCACCTAATGGCTTAATCTTTTGAATTAAATTGGTTCTTTACATGATATATCTATATGATCAAGTGGTCATAAGTTCGATTTTCATCACCCCCATTCTATTAATAAATAATTAAATATTATAGAGTTTCTTAGCATAGATAGGCAGACCTATGCATTGTCCACCCTTCAAGCCTAATGAGCTCTTATGTGAAGGGATGTATGATAGGTATCAATCGAACAAATTCAAAGAAACAACTAAACAGAAGCATTTTACTATGAAATCAGAAGTACAATGTATCAGAGATGACAATTACAATACCAAAAAGAAATACAATGACAATGACAGCAATAACTAAGGTTGATTACAGTAACAGGGGACTGAAACAAAACCAAGGGAAATTACAAAGTTAAACCAGTCCTAGAGCTATTCGAGAGACCCTAGTCTCTCCCAAGTTCCAGCCTAATATCAGATCCAAAGATGATCCCTCATGCTTCTCATGCCCTCCTCTTATTCAGCTCATTTTCCCGCCTCTTCCTCAACCGTTTTCAATTGCACATCCCTTCCAAATCCTTCCCCTCCTAACAAACCATTAACCAACTAACCTGCTTGGGTCTGGGCCGTATCAATACTTCCCCCCCAAGACAATCACCTTGTCCTCAAGGTGAGTACAAATAATGATAATGTTGCCTCCGAGATCCCATTGCTTGAACTGTAAGGATCCATTAAGGTAAGAGCTGGCATAACCTCCACCACCAGGATCTCACTATGTGAAAGGTATATGCCAATGGGCTTTCTAAAACATAAAGAGAGCCCACCTGGGTCCCATTCCGCTTCTGCACTTGAACCCTTATCTACCCGTTTGAAACTAGTAACATGAGCTCCGTTTATCAGATTTCCAGTAGCAGACAAAACAGCCTCATCAAGTTGATGAACAACATTAATAATAGTAGAAAAATGCCTTGTTTCGAATATACCTTTCCTCCAATTCACATAACTAGGCAGTGAATATTCTTGTGTGCCTTCCATTCTCAAAATATCATAATCTTCAACATATAAAATACCTTATTTATCTTCATTAACTATGCGAAACCTATTCTGATTTTGTTCCAAGATGTCAAAAGCATAATTCCTACAAATTCCCACAAATTCCACCTTAGTTTTAGGCTATTGAACCCCAATATTCTTGAATTCCTCTTCAATGAACAAATTCCCTTTCCAAAATTGTTTTCTTTCTTCAACATCAAAGAGCCAATTGCATACCTCGATATGATATTTGATTACCTCAAAGTTGCCAAGCTCACGCCATGGTTCAAGACAGCCCCCCAAGGTCTCCACTCCGTCGTTCTCACTTTTGACTATCAGCCATGATCCCAGGTGGTTCAAAACCAAGCTACTTGGGTTCGTGGTGCTGATATCCAACATCACCCCCTCTTCTTCGTTGTTCCTCGCCTGATCTTCACCTCCGTTCACCGTTGTGCCAGTCACTCCTCTTCCTTAACCGTTTTCAATTGCACATCCCTTCCAGATCCTTCCCTCCTGACAAACCATTAACCAAATGACTTGCTTGGGCCTGGGCCGTATCCATATATTAGAGAAATATAATATAAAACCATTAATGTAGTCTTCACTTAACAACTTAAGTTTTGAGTTAAATTGATTCTTTACATAGAAGAACTTATTTTAAGGACGTAAAAATTAGAGTGACATATTGCACTATAGAAATTTTTTTGGGGCTTTATAATTTTTGTTTCGAAAGAGAAGGTGCCTAACTAAAGGTATCTTACAATGCCAAGACCCAATTCCATCTTTCCTGGGCCCAAACGATCCGATGTAACCTGACCAGGAAGTGTGCAAATGGATAATGCAACACCCATCGTCCCCACCATTTCAGATGCACGCTTTGCTTCTGCAGCAACATCAATGAGAGAAAGACCAGCAGCAGCAGCAGCTCCTGCAACCTGCCTCCCCCAAAGCAAAAATATCATTACATAAGAAAATAAGTAAGAACTTTGCATTATTTTATGATGTGTTAATATTCATAATGCTACTTTCAACAAGAAAATAAATTCACATTATTACACACCCCAGAAAGTCACTTCCTATAGTTGGAATAAACAGAATGCAATAAAACAGAAGGGGCTTTGTGAATAAACCTTATGAACAAGAATAGTGCCTGCCAAACCTCTTCTTCCTGCAATTCCTCGAGGTGGAGGTAAGGCACAATCATCCCCAACAATTACAGTCTGCATGATGCAAAATACTTGTCATACTTATATAATGTTAATTGTTATAACTTAAAGGTGAAAACAATGGTCATCTAAGTTCTAAACATACCTCTACTTTATAACCTTCAGATTTTGCTTGCTCAGCAGCCAAACCAAAGTTCAAACGATCACCAGTATAGTTCTATGAACACCCAAATTTGAACACTATGAATCCATAAACAAAAGCAGATCCTAATGACTCCTCATGACCTGACTGACCACTCTAGTGCAAAAAGCACAGATTATCCAAAAAAGAAAAAGAAATTATTCACAGCTCAAATCTGATTTTGCAGGGTGCCAGAATTCTTATAATAAAAAATGCAATTTCCTTTAATCTTTTCACCTCATATTGTCTTAATTAAGCAGACATAAATTTCTTATTTCTATGTATAGAACATCAAACACAGATACTGATCAGAAATAGCAACATAAAAACATGTACTTAACAAAGGAAAAAAGTTAAAGTATTAGTTAAGGAAACCATAAATAATACCGTAACAATCAGAAGACATCCCATAGGACCAGTTACAGCTCGTATCCCCTAATTTAAATGAGAATGAGCATCAGAAGAATACCAGTACATTTATAATTGAAAGGGTGATATACACGTCACTTCCAACAATAAGAAGGAATCATACAGCTAAGATTGAATCAACTGGCGGAGAGGTAAAGACATCCCCCAAGATGGCTGCCGTCAGCATACCTTCTCCCACATATCCAGCTTGAGCAGGCTCATGGCCACTTCCTCCCCCTGTATCGGGAATTTTAAAGGTACATAACGATTCTGCTCATACATTGCCACAGACTACGAATAAAAACTAAGAAATAGGTCAATTTGGTTTGGTTCACTCTTGACAAAGTATCAGGGATGGTTAAGGTACATGTTTTTTTTCTTTCCAGTGATTAATCCCAATATATATACTTTGATTCGAATCCTAAGAATACAATTTCTTAAAATCGAAGCACAAAGATTTATGATGTAGAAAAGGCAAGTGGGACTACAAAGAGAATTCAATGAAGACCTGATATGATTGCAACTTTGTCATAGGTTGTACATGAAACATCGGCACGTAACACAACCTTCACCTGCATTCCATGCAGGAAATAAAAGAAAATGAAACATGTTGAGGAACATTCATAGTTGATAGGTACAGAAAAGAGAGAAAATTGCATAACCCAAGGCCATGGCCATGGCGATGCATGTGATACTGATGTGAGAGTGAATGAGTGATCACATCACCTGAGGAAAGCCGTCTAAATAGTTTAGAGCAGGATAAGTCTCAACGAGACCTTCAATGAACTCAGTAACAACATCTGCAATTAATCAAATAGAAATAGAAATTCGAAAATCAAAAGAGCAATTATACACAGCCAGGTTGCAGCATGTGGAATTAACAGAAATCAATGCAACTGCTTCCTTGTCTGAGGCTCAGTGTAAATCGGTCAAAGGCGAACATGAATGAATGAACTCATTTCGAATAAGGAGAAATTCAGAAAAAAAATAAAAAATAAAAAAAATAAAAATCATACCGTTGGGATGGTTGATGAGCTTCTTAGCTGGAAATGCCATTGAATCGAATCGGTCAACTCAAAGTCAAACCCTACAAATAAAACAGAAATTCTACTCCTAACTCCACTGCTTATCTATCCTTCAACAAAAATTGTTTGTATGTATTCCTATTCTTTATCAATTGGTGTAATTATTTTCATAATACCTCAGACAATATTTTTTTAAGTTTTAACTTTTTCTATTACATAATTATCTTCTAATTATACCCTCTCAGATTTTTTAATTTTTTTTTAGAAACAACAATCAATTTTTATTTTTTTTTAAGTTCGTGCTTGATAGTTGATACTGCTACAATCCTTTATTCTTTCTACTTGTCACCCACGTATCAGACCAACTACTTCATTTTAACCTTTTATAGTAGTTCGAAGTATAATGCACGCAAAAATGTCATATTTTGACATGTTAGGATATATTTTAATATTAAATAAAAAATTTAATATATATAATATAATTTATATTTAATACATATAAGAGTCTATAATAAGTCATATAACCAATCAAATATTTAAATTTTATAATATAAATAATTTTTTTCATACTTTATTAATTTTTCATGTCAAATTTCATAATAGGAAAAAATTAATTTTATAAATTAGTTTTTTTAAATTTATTTAATAAAATAAATTTAAGATAAAAAAAAAACGTATCCGAGTGTTGACCGCGAGTCGAAACGTGTCGGGGAATTGACCGCGTGTCCTCAAATGTTGACCGCGTGTCGGACACGTGTCCCGCATACAATTTTTTTAGAAAGTTGCATGTCCATGCTTCTGAGGTTCCAACACTAAGGTTTGTTTGAATTCTGCTTTTAAAAATTTTTAAAAAAATTAAAAATATCTATTTAATAATGTCTATTTTATAAAAATAATTCTATAAATTATAATTAGTTTTTACTTTTTAAAATTAAATTTAGAGAACATAATCAATCTGTTTTATTGACTACTCTACAAACACTTTTAATAATAAATAAAAAAAGCAAAAGCATAATCAAACATGTCCTCTCTTTTTTTTCCGGTAAACTAAGGGAGGATATTCTTACTACCAAAATTTTCTACTACTAACTTACTACCTATTTAATCACCATTGAATCAATGGTGATTAAATAGATAGTAAGTTGATAGTAGAAAATTTTGGTAGTAATAATATCCCTCCTCATCAAACATATCCTAAATCTCTATTTTAACACTTCCATCTCATCTTAATTTGATTTTTAAATTATATTAATTTAATTTTCTAATTAATTTTACGAGACCGGATACTCTTATACTGAGATAAGAAAAAAGTTCTATACTCAATATTGACCATTAATTCACTTGTACCTCATGACTCATGTAATTAAAAAATTAGAATCATTGAATATAAATAAGATCAACGGTCAAAATTAAAAGTATAATTTATACCAGTATAAAATGACACTGTCCCTAATTTAATTATTTAACATTGTGATCGTTATATATTTCATGTCACTTTTTATTATTAAAAACCTTAATTAATATAAAAAATTTTATAAAATGAAAGTGATTAAATTTGTATTTGTGGAGAACTAAAACACGACTTGCTCTAATTTTAATGGGTTTTATTAATCTCATTTAACATAAGATAGTTAGTTATCTCATCATTCTTATGTTGTTATCTTGGAAAAAATAGGTAAGTCCCACCATTACAAGAAAAAAAGAAAAAAGGTAGGGTACAGAAATCGAAATGAGAGAAAATAAAAGATGATATCTTATATAAAAGGAGAGTAATATTTCCCTATTTTAATATGCTCCCCTAGCCCCCACGAATTTCTTTTGCAAAGCCGCCGTCATATAATCAATATGATATGACTTGGTGCTTCAACAGCTAGAACCCATTGTGGCCAATGCCAACTAATCATTAGGAGCAGATGAGCATCACGATGCCAGTATCTTGATTTTAGGTATTGATTCTCATGTCAGTCGAAAAATACTTTGTGGAGGAGAGTCAAGAGAGTTTGGTTCCTTTGATGAATTAAGCCAAAGAAGATGCATATGCCAACTAGAATTAATTAGATGAATTTTACTTACAATGTCGGAAATAATTTCAAATGGTGCTCATGTTTGGCTATTATCCTTCACTTATGTTTTGAATATAAAAGCTCGTTTCATAGCAGCAAAAATGACCAAAGAAGGAGGGGGATCAGAAAAGGTCATACAAGCTAAAGGCCAAAGGCCTTATTGAATTGTGGATTTTTGCTGTGCTCTATTGATAACTGGCTTGCAGAAAGTGTCAAATCTCTGCCTAACTCTAAATGGAGCTGATAATTGGTTTAGCATTTCAACATTTTTATGCCTCGATCTTATTGTAGCTTCAGCTTCAATTTTCTTTCCTCTATCTACACAGAGAGGCCCCCGGCAATAACCCATGAAATTGTTCACTAGGATAAGATGCTTCTTCATTTATCATTGGTTGAAAAATTTCATGATATTTTCACCCACTGCACCACCAAACCTCATACTCTACTATTCAACCATTGAATTATGTCCTGTGTGATAGCATCTCGTTCAGGTTCAAAGAGCAGGTCATGTAAGTAGCCATCATATAGTTTGATAGTTTTGTCAGATGAGGAGGCTTCTTCATACAATTTTTTAGAAGCATCGGGATCCGTTACAGAATCAGCAGTGCCATGGAGAACAAAAAATGGAACTCTCAATTTTCTCAGATTTTGCTGCAAGTAGATTGTAATTCTGAGAATTTCATGGCCAGTACGAACTCTAAGAGGTCCAGTACATACTAACGGATCAGAATACTTAGCAATTAGTGCCTCTGGGTCTCGAGACACTGGCAACCCCTTCTTATATGCAAAACTAAACTGATATGTTGGCAGCAAAAAATGAAACTATGGGGGCAAGTACCTGCAACGAAGAAGACATGGAGATGAATATGCCAACTCTGCCATGTTTTTTGCATTCTGATATAAAGTGAATATGTCAGAAGGTATCTTTCATAATCAAATAGATAAATTGGACGCAATCATCAAGTCTGGGCTCACCAAAAAAATTGGATGAGAAGGTGCAACTCCAACTGCTGGTGATGTCAATACAGCACCAGCTATGCGAGCTTCAACCTCTGGATCAAGCAGTGCCTAACATAAAGATAGAAATCAAAGCTAAATCAATTTATACTTCTTGACCTTCTTTTCCCCTTACTAAATAGTTGCAAGAATCCTTTTTTTATAAAAAATACCTTAAGAGTAATGGCTGCACCCGTTGAGTGTCCAAAGCAGAAACATGGAAGCCCAGGATTTTCTGTTAGAATCTTCTCAAGAAATACTTTCTATTTATCAAAAGGAAAAGATTCTTTATGAGAACAAAGGCATTTCAATCAGCAATAAAATCTAAAAATACTACTACTTTCTACCCACTGCATCTCTCTCTAACTGTTATCCCACTGTGCATACTTAAAACATAAATCACAACACCATTTATCTATACATTGTTCTATAAACTCTTGTAGATTCCAGTTCCAGAACATACCATATCAGAAACAGCATCATCAAGAGAGTGGACATAAGCATGCATCCCATCACTTCCACCATGCCCTAAGTGTAAACAGAACAGATAAAAATCAGAATTGAGCAAATAAACAGGAGACAAAAAACATTAAAACACAACCTACTAGAGTGGAAAATAAAGCATCTAAGTTTCCAGGACAGATTTTAAGTCGGGGCATGGCCTGGTGAAGAACATACATCCTACTTTCTGAAATTTTCATATTCTAATAAACTGCTATGTTTGAAACGGTGAAAAGCACTAGAGTGGAACATAAACCATCTAAGTTTCCAGGACAGATTTTAAGTCAAGGGAAAATACTCTCATCATCAAGTCAGACACAACACTCTCAGACAAAATAAGCTTACTTGTAAATAGGAGCTTGAAATGTTACTTTATTGCACAAAGAGAACCCAAATAACTCAGTCCGGCAACATCCAAATATAGATGCAGATTGAAGGGCAGTGATCTGTAAGGTATATGGAAAAAACGATCACTGTCTTCTATGGATTGCCTGAGGGAAGTACTATATATGCAACGATGACATAAAAGTTGCCACTAGAAAATTTTCACTGTTTTTGTTTTATTCATA
Source organism: Gastrolobium villosum (assembly GCA_032173675.1). NCBI lineage: Eukaryota > Viridiplantae > Streptophyta > Magnoliopsida > Fabales > Fabaceae > Gastrolobium > Gastrolobium villosum. The sequence goes on from JAVKPL010003729.1 coordinate 41,853, forward strand.
CTAAAAAAAAAACATGGCATAAATCCATGGACATATCCTCTGAAGAGATTATGCAAGGAAATTCAAGAGCGATTGATCATATGATAATTCATGAAAGGTCATAAAGAGAAGTCTCACCAACCCAATCCATCCCATAAACCTTGAAGCCATTGGCATTGAGCTGCTTTGCAAAATTACTATATCTGCCACTGTCAGAGAATAATGGGAGGGATCAGGAACAAAATAAGAGAATGAGTTGGCAATTAAGCGGAAGGAAATTAAATTAAAAACCTGTGTTCATTGAGTCCATGCATAAGAAGAACAACTCCCCTGCATATAACATAAATAAATTAGCAACTTAGAAAAGAAAGAAATATAAGTAATCCATTTCCATAAATAAAGAAGGAGGAGTTGAAGAAAGAGACCTGAAATTACGAGAGAGCGGAATCCAAGACTGGGTGAAAATGGTAGGACCCCTTTTGGTTCGGAAGAGGAAGTAGCGCCTCAGAATAGTAGCATCGTCGTCGTCCTCTAACACTCTCCGTATGGCCAAGGCCCTCCTGGCAGTGGAAGTGGAAGTGCTCTTCAAAGTCACTCGCACCACCGAACCTTTGTTGAATGCGGAGAGAAGGAGCAAAACGACGCCGTTGAGGAGCACAAGCAGGTTCCTTAAGGCACGGAGGGATAACAATGCCCTGATGCGTCCGCTGGCACCGGACGTCAAAATCAGCAACCCTTCCTTTTCCTTTCCCTTCTCTGTTGCCATTCCTTGCTTCCTTAATTTCTTATACGTATCATCAAACAACTGAAAATTCAAACCCCAAAAACGGACAATAGGAGGATAGCAGTTGAAATTGAACGGACAGCCAGGATTTGGCACAACGATGGCTTGTTTATACAAAAAAGTCTCTTGTTTATATTCTTTCTTAATTTCTTTGTTCAGAATCTTCAATCTATAGTTGACGGAAGCTTTGTTTCTTTCACTTTGATTTTGATCTGAATGGAGGGAAAATAACAATGGAAGATTTTGATTTGGGTTTGTCGAGGGACAGCGTATAAGAACGGGGCACCACATTCCGGAAGGTGCGAACAGATTACTCATACTCATGTCGTGTAATGTTAGGTCGGAGCTTCTCTTAACTGTCAGGTCCTGAACCTTTACACGTGTGTATTTCCAAACCACATGACATATGTCCATCTCTTCACTTTACACGTGTTTCATGATACAAATTTGTTTTTCTCCACTATGTTTGTCAGTGTTGTGTTGATTTAAACAACTCAAAAATATTTACCAAAAAAAAAAACTCACACAAAAATTCTTAACCGTTAACGGATCAATATGGTCGTTAAGTTGTGCAGAAAAGGAGGTGACGCATGTATGAACAGCAAAAATTCTGTATGCATGCCATTCCCCTGTATGTTCATATATATTCATTGTTTTTTGTTTAAAGCAGTATCTCATCATCATTGAATTATATATGAAGAGAAAAAATTCTCTAACATAAACTCATGTGGAGAAAAATTCTATATGCATGCCATTACATTTAAAAAAAAAGTAAATATCTTTTTTAGTCCCTGGCAAGATCCACGAAAGTCTTTTTAATCCCTGGCAATAAAAGAGGGACAAATTGTTCCCTGAAATAACAAAAAAGGGTCAACGTTCGTCCTTATGTCAACTCCACCGTCACGGCTCAACTAATGGTGCCCATGTGGCACGTTAGTGTGCTGACGCGGCTTGGACGTCTACTCAGAGGGGCCATATTGGTGATATGCGATCAGCATATAAGGAATTGTAAGACGTCAAGAGGAAGAATGTTACTTAATCTGATGCAAGAAAAGGGCAAAATCACTGTTAATTTGTCAAATATCTTAATCTAAAGTTGTATACTGATTTTATGTTGATTTCATAGGAGAAATGCACAAATTAGAGCTGAAAAGGACAAAGTGAAACTAAAGGCCCACGCTACGAGCGTGGGAATGGCGCTTGCAGCATCAGAGGATCGCGCAACTGTTGAATTCAAATTTTAAATTCGAAATTTGAATTCAATTTTATTTTAATTAAATATTTCCGTTAAACGTTTCTGTAATAAATTCATACTTTAATATTTCCGTTATAACGTTTATGTAATAAATTGTAAGGTTTCCGTTTTCAAGGTCAAATAAAGAAGCGTGAGAAAAGATTTCCAGACAGTGAATCCACGCTTCAAGCGTAGAACTCCACGCTTGAAGCGTGGGAAAGACAAAAAAGGCAGAAACTCCACGCTTGGAGCGTGGATCCTGCGCTCCAAGCGTAGGGTTGAGATGGACAGCTGTCAGTTGCGAGAAAAGGAGGATTCTGAGGTTATAAAAAGGGCATAAGGCAACCCTAGGAGGACATCGGATATTCTACACAACTGAGATCATTCGGAGGCGGAAGTTCTGGGAGAGATCTCTTCTTCTACCTTTCTGTAGTTCTTTTAGTTTTTGTTTTTCAATTGAATTTTGGATTCTAGCCATGATAATGGTTGGCTAGAACCTCTTTTGCTGTAGTTAGGGTCACGAACCCTTGTGAACCCCTGATACAATGGATTGAGTTTTTATGAATATATTTATCTTTTGAATTTCGTTCTATTCTGTTCGTATTGTTATTGTTATTATTAGATCCGATCAATCTAGTAAGTAATAATAAATCTGAGGATTAGGGCCAACAAGAGGGATCTGAGGTCTTTAATCCGGAAAGGGGATAGAACGACGGTATGAACATGATCTAGACATAGACATGATTCATATTGTAGATGTTTCAATTATCGATCGTTATGCTTGATCTCATATAGGGCACCTCAAGGAATTAGGGTTCTATATGAGATTAAAGGGTTAATTCCTCAAGGGATTGAGAATTAACTATTGATACTTTTATCTGATAATTATCTAAGTTCACGATTTATATATTAATACTTAACTTAATCCAGAGTAAAAGGTGGGGATCATTGGTGAGTGCTCCCTATTACAGCGCTTTTCTCATATATTTAAACCCTTATTTCAATTCTTATTCAAAAAGAACCAAAAACAAGTCTTTTAAATTTACAAATCAAATTTTCACACAATCCTGACATTCGTGTCAAAACCCTTTTGAAATATTTAATCTTAAAAGAAAGAGTTTTAATTGATTTAAACACACTCTCTGTGGATACGAACTGTGATTTATCACTGTATTACTTGCGCGATTCGGTACACTTGCCGAGATCGTAACAAGTTTTTGGCGCCGTTGCCGGGGAGTGTTTTCTTAAATCAATTAATCTTGATTTTAAAGATTAAATTGTTTTTATTTTATTTTATTTTATTTTTGTTTTGAATCTGTGCTACTAATCTTTTCTCTGAAGTTGTATGCAAAGCAGTGCTTTTCTAAGGAGAAGCGAACGAATTGCTCAAAAAGAGAAGGAGAGAAAAAGGGCACAGACATCTCCCATTCCAGTGGCTGAAACCCTAGAGATGGCTGCTCCTAATCAGAATGCTGATCCTAGGATGAACACCATCCTCACGCCTGTCTTCAACAGGCCCAATGCTGGAATTGTTCCACCAGAACTTGGGAACAATCAATGGGAACTCAAGTCCAACATCATTCAGTTGGCCGAGAGAGAAAAGTATGGAGGAGAGGACAATGAAGATCCTCACAGATTCATTGACAGATTTTTACGAATCTGTGACTCTACAAAGCCTCCACATGTTTCTGATGATGCAATCCGATTAAGACTTTTCCCTTTTTCTGTTAAGGGAAAAGCTCTTGATTGGATGGAAAGACAACCTGCGGATAGCATCATCTCTTGGGAAAATTTATCTGAAAAATTCTTTGCAGAGTTCTTCCCCATGGAGAAATACAACAACATGGTGAATGATATCACCTCCTTCAAACAACAATTTGGAGAGACCATCTGCGCTTCTTGGAATAGATTCAAGGCCCTCATGAGAAAGGTTCCTCATTATAACCTATCTCAAGGGGACCAAGTGAGAATCTTCTTCAATGGTTGTCTACCAGAAACAAAATTGGTGATTAATACTGCAGCAGGCGGTTCTTTGGGTGACAAACTGGCTTCTGAGTCATATCATCTTATTGACAAGTTAGCTAAGAACGAGAATGAAACATCTATAAGGACCGGAAAAAGGGAAGCAGTGCCGCTCAATGATAATAGTGCAATGCTGGCGGAACAGAAGTTGTTGTCCCAACAAATGTCCAATCTAAATGCGAAGTTTGAAAGGATGCAACTTTCCAAAGTGCAAGCAAGTGCAGTTATCCTTGATTGTGAGTATTGTCATGAAGATCATGATACCAATACTTGTCCTACATTGATGTCCTCAGATTCTACTCAGCAATTTCAGGTAAATGGTATTTGGTATGATCAGCGCCCTAATCAAAATTTCTCAAGAAATCAAAATAATGCTGCTGGTGGTAATAATTACCAGAGGAAAAATTATCAAGGTACTGGTTTAGATATGACATCAGACAATTATCTAAAACCACCACCTATTCCAAAAAAAGAGCCTTCTGACCTGGAGCGTTTAGTCGGATCATTAGCACAAAGTACTAACGCTTTAATGGAGGAAAGTAAGGCTAATCAAAGAAGTACCAACGCCTTCATTGAGGAAAGTAAGGCTAATCAAAGAAGTACCCATGCTTTCATTGAGGAGAGCAGAGCTGATTCCAGAAATACAAAAGCTTCAATCAAGAACCTGGAATATCAAATTGGACAACTAGCCCAACAATTATCTGATAGAGCTCCAGGTACCTTTCCTGGTAACACTACTACCAATCCCAAGGAAAATTGTATGGCAGTTATCTAGAAGTGGGAAAGTGGTATCATCCCCACCAAAACCTATAGAAGAGGAAGAGAAGGTTGAACAGGAGGAGAAATCTGAAGAAGAAACTGAAAAATCTCCTGAAATATTGAAACCGACTGATGATGTGAAGGAGCCAGCTACTCTTCCAAAAGAAAAATTTGAACTTAGTGAAGAGTATCTTATGAAAATGGCACCTTATCCTGGAAGGTTGAAGCCAGAATTAAAAGCAAAAAGTTATGACAGATTTCTTGATCTTTTCAAGAAATTGCATGTGAACATCCCGTTTGCTGAAGCATTGGCTAATATGCCAAACTATGCAAAATTCATGAAGGATCTCCTTTCCAGGAAGCATAAGCTACAAGAGTGTCAAACAGTTGCACTTACTGAGGAGTGTAGTGCTATTATTACCAAGAAGGTCCCGCCTAAGCGTAATGATCCAGGGAGCTTCAATATCCCTATTGAAATTGGGAACACAAAAATCAGTCGGGCATTGTGTATCTTGGGGCTAGCATTAATCTGATGCCCCTTTCTGTTTACAATTCCTTGGGGATTACCGAGTTGAAGCCTACTGAAGCATCTTTACAACTTGCTGATAGATCCTTAAGGAAGCCAAGTGGTATAGTCGAAGATGTCCTTGTAAAAATTGACAAGTTCATCTTTCCGGCTGATTTTATTGTGCTTGATATGGAGGTAGAAAATGAAATGCCTCTCATATTGGGTAGACCTTTCCTAGCCACAGCCCGTGCAATGATTGATGTTGAAAACGGGAAGCTTGAACTAAGGATGAATGATGAGACCGTTACCATTAATGTCTTTGATTCTTTAAAACAGTCTTCTCACAAAGATGATTGTTTTAGTCTGGAAATCTTAAAAGAAAAGCAAAGTGTAGCGGTTGAAGTTTCTAGAAAAACAGATGATGAAAATGGTGCCACGAAGGTGGAGTTGAAGGAGTCTCCTAAAACTTTAAGAGATATCTTCTTGTGTAACAAGGTAGTGTACTGAAGCACTGAAGGAAGAAAAGACTGAATTGAAAGACAAAGATCCCTCTGCTCATACCAATAAAATTCTAAATGAGGATGATGACAAACATGAGAAGAAACCCCAAGGGAGGAGTCATCCTACAATGAAGAAGGTACTGAGAAAGGAGGTGATCAAACTCTTTGATAAGAGTTGGAAGAGACACCGGAAGCTAAAGTTTGACAAGAGACATAGAGATTCTATCTCTAAGAAGAATCAAAGCTTCAAAGAGTTTCTAACATGGCTCCATGGTTTGGGCCAAATCTGGGAATGGTGGCTCCAAACACCAAGGCAGCCAAAACCACCAGATCCTCCATTTGCTGAGTCATCCCACGCTGCTGAGTGGGATGACATGGAGGTTTGACTTTATCTCCTTGCTGACGGAGATTTTGTACATTAGTTTATTTTTCTGTTTTGTATTTTAGTTAGTATATTTTTCTCTGATGTTTTAATGTGCGCATTATAGTCTCTTCTATATGCCACTGCTTGTTCCATTGTGCAGGTTTTCCTTCTTGTGGTTTAATTATTGCTGAGGACAACAATGCTCTAAATCTGGGAATGGTGGGCTTGCGCCTTAGAACTGCAATTCTTCTATCAGGGGAGATATCCTAATTCTTTTCATTTTCTTAGTTATTTTTTTTTTTTTTATAGTTATTTGGTGTGCCATTAAAAAAAAAATTAAAAAAAAAATTAAAATAAAAAAATAAAAATAAAAAAATGTGTGTTTTGAACAAATCCCAGGTTTAAATGTGCTCATCTTGTTAATGTACATGATTAAATTCTTGGAATATATTGTATGACTTTCTGACATAACATTGCATAGGCATAATTAGATTGCATGATTGCTCGTTTGTCTGAATTAATATTGTGAAATTCTGATAATGTCTGAGGTCAATTTTCTTGAGTCTGCATTGATACCATAGCTGTGAGGTTTTGAGCCTAAACACTGAAATTTTTTTGTTGAGAGGTCTCACTGTTGTAATACTCTAGAACTTGATTTGTTTCTCTATTATGCATGCATTGATTGATATGATAAAGGCATTTTGTTCTTAATTGCTATTGGCCAAAATAACTCACCTGTATGAGATTTTCCCCTTGCTAGCCCTTTGAGCCTGAACTTAATTCTTGATAAATGACCTGTGGCCTGATTGATGGCTTAGCCTATATCCATTTTTCGTGACTTACCTTGATTGAGATTGAATCATTGAATATGTTGAAAATAAAATAAAGAAATTGAGGTAAGCTCCACAAAGGTCAAGTGATTAAGGGATAAAAAAAAAAAAAAAAAAAAAAAATCATCTATGCCCTTATTACAAAAAAAGAGGAAAAGAGTAAAAGGTGGGCTGGAAGGAATTAATTCCCGAAATTCTGTGGGGATGTTAGTGGAGCAAAAATCATTGAATTGAATGTGTTAAAGTGAAATAATATCAGTTTTCAATCTCATTGTTGTTTGAGCTACTATCCATATATTCCTACCCTATTACCCCGGCCAAGTTACAACCTGTGAAGTCCTTTTGATCAATTAATGCATGTGTGTGATTATTCATTTTTAAGAATTTTTTTTAGAATATGATCAAGCCTATGGTAGTGTTATAGCTTTGAGTGATTGAGTGCTCATTATACCCTTAAACACTGAGTGTAGAGTGAATATTATTTATCTGTGTGAGGGGTAACCATTGTAGACTTGTATCTCTAAGAAGCTGATGACATTATTGGGAGTTTATGATGTTGAGTCAGACATGCATGGCATATTGTGTCTGAGAGTGTCTCTGGAATGTTATGTTGGATTAATTAAATATGTCCTGGACTGAGTCTTTTACATTGCTGGGGACAGCAACGTTTAAATCTGGGAATTATTTGATATGCGATCAGCATATAAGGAATTGTAAGACGTCAAGAGGAAGAATGTTACTTAATCTGATGCAAGAAAAGGGCAAAATCACTGTTAATTTGTCAAATATCTTAATCTAAAGTTGTATACTGATTTTATGTTGATTTCATAGGAGAAATGCACAAATTAGAGCTGAAAAGGACAAAGTGAAACTAAAGGCCCACGCTACGAGCGTGGGAATGGCGCTTGCAGCATCAGAGGATCGCGCAACTGTTGAATTCAAATTTTAAATTCGAAATTTGAATTCAATTTTATTTTAATTAAATATTTCCGTTAAACGTTTCTGTAATAAATTCATACTTTAATATTTCCGTTATAACGTTTATGTAATAAATTGTAAGGTTTCCGTTTTCAAGGTCAAATAAAGAAGCGTGGGAAAAGATTTCCAGACAGTGAGTCCACGCTTCAAGCGTAGAACTCCACGCTTGAAGCGTGGGAAAGACAAAAAAGGCAGAAACTCCACGCTTGGAGCGTGGATCCTGCGCTCCAAGCGTAGGGTTGAGATGGACAGCTGTCAGTTGCGAGAAAAGGAGGATTCTGAGGTTATAAAAAGGGCATAAGGCAACCCTAGGAGGACATCGGATATTCTACACAACTGAGATCATTCGGAGGCGGAAGTTCTGGAGAGAGATCTCTTCTTCTACCTTTCTGTAGTTCTTTTAGTTTTTGTTTTTCAATTGAATTTTGGATTCTAGCCATGATAATGGTTGGCTAGAACCTCTTTTGCTGTAGTTAGGGTCACGAACCCTTGTGAACCCCTGATACAATGGATTGAGTTTTTATGAATATATTTATCTTTTGAATTTCGTTCTATTCTGTTCGTATTGTTATTGTTATTATTAGATCCGATCAATCTAGTAAGTAATAATAAATCTGAGGATTAGGGCCAACAAGAGGGATCTGAGGTCTTTAATCCGGAAAGGGGATAGAACGACGGTATGAACATGATCTAGACATAGACATGATTCATATTGTAGATGTTTCAATTATCGATCGTTATGCTTGATCTCATATAGGGCACCTCAAGAAATTAGGGTTCTATATGAGATTAAAGGGTTAATTCCTCAAGGGATTGAGAATTAACTATTGATACTTTTATCTGATAATTATCTAAGTTCACGATTTATATATTAATACTTAACTTAATCCAGAGTAAAAGGTGGGGATCATTGGTGAGTGCTCCCTACTACAGCGCTTTTCTCATATATTTAAACCCTTATTTCAATTCTTATTCAAAAAGAACCAAAAACAAGTCTTTTAAATTTACAAATCAAATTTTCACACAATCCTGACATTCGTGTCAAAACCCTTTTGAAATATTTAATCTTAAAAGAAAGAGTTTTAATTGATTTAAACACACTCTCTGTGGATACGAACTGTGATTTATCACTGTATTACTTGCGCGATTCGGTACACTTGCCGAGATCGTAACAATTGGTCCCTTACAAAATGCACAGGGCCCTTATTGGTCCCTGATACAATGTTTTTGCTACATGCCTACTGCCACGCCATGCCTCCACGTTATTTCATTACAGAGATCCTACCCTTTAATTTGGTGCTTCCAGAATGATGAGTTATCTTCTTGCCCACGTAGATAACTGATGGAAATTATTTTCTACATTCAAACAGATATTCGAATTCATTCCTTATATCTTGTACTGCTTCCTTAAGATTCATTCTGCTACTAGCAACCGGTGTAGTTCCAAGACATTCACTGCACTCTTCTTTTGTTTCTTCTGCCTCAGACCCCACAACTTCTCCTGCCTCAGACTCCAAGTCAGGTTGTGTTTCTTCCTCATGTTTGGTTGAAAATGCATCTTCATTAGCATTTAATTGTGTAACAATGAAAGTGCCATTACCTGAGCCATATCTCATCCCAGTTTCCATTACATTCTGATCAAAAGCTGACACAGTTGAACTTTTTTCGCTTGCATCTTCTAAATCAGGAATCCCTTCTCTTTTCCTCACTTCTCTTTCCTGTACTTCTCTTTCCCGTGCTTCTCTTTCCCGTTCTTCTCTTTCCCTTACTTCTCTTGCATCATGATCATAACAAGACAGATATGTGTAATCCCATGTTTTTGGTATATGAGAATTAGGTAAGACAGGGGCATGAGTGTGTTGGGTTGTTCGTGCGTGACAATGTTACAGTTGTAAGCTGAATGACTTATTTGCTTAATCTACTCTTTTGCCCTGGAATGAACTGAAGACTTGCAGTTAAGTGTTTTTTGAGTCATATGATAAGTTATTAATTCTATAGATCCTGGCTCAGTTATATTGCCATGAAAGAAAATTTGTACTTATCGTGGTTCTACAATAATTTTTCCCCTGAACATTTGTTTCATTCCTCTCCAGGATAATTAGCAAAGTAATTGGCTTTGTATGTACTGTAAGTTGATCATGAACTTTAAGGGATTTATTATGTTCTCCTTTTTTAATGATCGTTTTCTGTATTTGAGGTTTAAAACATGCATAAGATTTGGAGAACTTGTTAAAGTAAATAATTTTCTTTCTTTCCTTGAAGCTACTATGTTAGAAGTTTGTTTGAGACAAGTAAAACACATGCAGAAGAAAAGCTTAGTTGGCACCTAGTGTCTGGATGCAAAAACATCGCTTACCATTTTTAGTGGCTGTTTGATAAAGTGAAGATGTTAATTAATAGATATTCAGTAAGAGTATTTTTCTTCTTGTATCCAACAAACAAAAATAATAGTCTTGAACAACATTGAATGTTTTTGAAGATGAATAAATAAGATGAAATCATTTTGTAATTTACTATTTTATTTAATTGTTAATTACGACTTTTACAGCTTGACATATCAATTCATATCTCTGTTTTACCCCTCATTTAGTGCGTGGTAATTACTCTCGCTTTTCTCAAAGTGTTCTTAAACAACTCTTTTCTATCAACCATGGTCCTATTATCCTTTCTGAATGAGGGAGGAGTAACGTGGAGTCGTGGATGAGGGATGAGAGGGAGGAAGAAAAATCGTGGCAGTAGGCATGGCAGAGAAGGAGAGTATGGTCTAGCAAAAGCATTGTATCAGGGACCAATAAGGGCCCGTGCATTTTGTAAGGGACCAATATGGCTCCTCTGGGCAGGCGTCCAAGCCGCGTCAGCACACTAACGTGCCACATGGGCACCGTTAGTTGAGCTGTGACAGTGGAGTTGACAGAAAGACGAACGTGGCCCTTTTTTGTTATTTCAGGGACCAATTTGTCCCTTTTTTATTGGCAGGGACTAAAAAGACTTTCGTGGATATTGCCAAAGACTAAAAAGGATGTTTACTTATGTCATATGAGAAAATTTACATTTAAAAAAAATACGTAAGGGGAAATAGCTATGCTTTGTTTTGTGACCCATTCTATTTAACTCATTCACCTCACACTTCAGATTTGCTCTGTGATCCCATCCTATCTCTCGTTACCAAATCAAAAGGTTGGGGCTCCGTTTGTATGCACGAGCCTTATCACTTTAAATATTTTATACGGCACTTATATATATATATATATATATATATATATATATATATATATATATATATATAAAAGATCTATTCATACCAGTGTCAAATTTGAATTTTGACATCTCATCTGAGAGCCATTATATCAGAAAAAATTAATGACTCTGATTTGTAAGCATGTGATATCATTAATTTTTTCTGATCTAATGGCTATCAGATGAGGTGTCAAATTTCAAATTTGACACTGATGTCAAAGGATCCTATCTCATATATATTATGGCACTATTTGATACATGAAGAGAAACAAAATTTTTTTTTTTTTTTTGGCTTTGCATATTTTTAATTTTATATTGTTTAGTAAAACTAAAATATATCACTTTTAATTTATTATATATATATATATATATATTTTTGGTAGATTTATTATATATTTTTAAAATATACTAAACATGAAATAAAATTTTATTATATTTTTTAGGATATTCTATTTTATTGTAACACGTTAACGATGTGCAACTTTAATTTGTATTCAGAATAGATGTTAACAAAATCATTTTTTAAGCACTACAAGTTACGTGGTCAAACTATAAGTAGGATAAAAAATTGATAGATGTTATTTAGGTTATGGGAATAACATCTGTCATTTTAAAGGTCATTTTAAAGGATATAAGTTTATATCCTTTTAGATCTTAACCTCCATCAATGATTATAATTTATTGGATCAAAATTATTAATTAATTAATAATAAATTTGGCCCATTAAGTTTGACCCAATAAATTATAACCGTTGATGGACGGAAATCAACGATTATAATCTAAAAGGATATAAGCTTATATCCTTTAAAAGAATAGATGTTTTTCCCGTAGATTATATGTGGCAATCTGCATGGTCCGTCTTGTCCCGCTAAAAATTGAGCCAGTCTGTTTCGTTTTGTTTTTTGAAAGCGGGCTACAAAACTACCCCCGCCCCATTTGGGGAGCTAGGTGGGTTGATCCGCCAATCCGAACTTATTTTGTACTGACCCATCTTGACCCGTCCCTACCAGCCAAAAATTGAGTCCGCCTTGCCCTGCCCTGCCCTACTCCATTTTTTAGAGTGAGTTGTAAAATTCAGCCCGCCTAATCTCAATTGGTGAGTAGGGCGGGTTGGCCCGTCAAGCTGAGCCTGTTTTATCGGCCCTAATCTCGATAGTAATATTATATTATTAAAGATACTATTAGATAAATATAATATAAATTATTAATATAAATTTTTCATGAAATGATTCTTTGCATAATTTTAGAGTCTCCGAAATCAAATGATTACAAGTTCAATTCTCATCTCTATTAAAAAATTTAAATATTATAAAACATTTTAGGAAAAAGTGTTTATCCTTTTAAATGACACAACTTACATCCTTTCACTCTCACAAAGAGGTGGGACCCACATCTTTATCTTTTTTGTCAACTCTCTCCTCCTTTATCTATCTCTTTCTCTTTCTTAAAATGACACAACTTTACATCATTTAAAATGATACATACTTTACCCAGCACATCATGCAACTAGCTAGGGGTCAAAATTGATTAATAATGTTGGTTTGTGAATGGCAAAAGTTTCATAAGCTAATTATCCGTAAGCACTGGACCCGGTAATGATGCTCGAGAACTACACTTCGTGATTAGGATTCGAACCCTTACTCATAGATCTTGGAATGTCAAATTTAATCATGTTTTGAGAAGTGAAAATTCTTGTGCTGACTAGATTGCAAAGGCAGCTCTATCTTGTCCCTTGGGTACATCGGATATAGTCTCTCCTGACCAGGCTCTTCAGAAGTTGATCTCATCTGATGCTATTGGATCTTCCAACATACCTGACTTGATGCTCCCGATTAGTTCTTCTATTTTCATTTAAGTTTTCTCCTTTTAGTTTTTTTTTTTTGGGGGGGGGGGGGGCTTTGCCCCTTTGTTGTACCAAAAGAAAAATTATTCGTAAACAACTGGAGCTAGGGATGTAAATGGATTAGACTGGCCTATAAGGGTCTTCGTTCTAGCCTATATTAGGTCAAACTTAACCTATTACAAGTAGTAAAATAGAACATACCTAGATTCCTAAAAAATTTATTTAGAAAACAGGCCATAGGCTTTTTGTACACGTCGGGCCTGTAAGCTTATAGGCCGGCCTATATCATATTATTTATTTTAAATAAAATATATAAAATTATTATTTTAATAACCCTAAATGATAAAGTAATATTATTTTAGTTTTTTTTTAATTGTTGAATATTCAATAGGTTTAAATAGGCTAACAAGTCTAGGCCAATACTATTATTTTTTAAATATAGGTCAAATAAGACTTGTAATTTAGGGTCTGCACAGGCTCATAGACCAGACCGGACCCAATAATTTTTTTATAGGTCTGGCCTATTTACAAATTTTTTTGTTTACAAACTTTTACAAATTACACTAAGTATGACCAGTTATACTTCAATCAAAAGTGTATGGAACGGTCATACTTAGTGTAATTTGTAAAAAGAAGTTGTAATATATAATGCTAATACAATATTTTAAGATTCAAAATGTTGGTAATATATTTTTTAATAATTTTCCCTTATAATGAATGTGTTTAATCATGATCATAGGCTTTATGATATAGGTACAATATTGATTTTAAGATAAAAAGAAAACTCATAATATTCTATAAATTAGTTAAGAATATATTAAAAAAATTATATGAAATCTTATTTCTCAAAAATATAAAATCACAATTCTACCTTCTTCTTCTTTTTGAAAAATAAGGTTTTATGAATTTATAGAAAGGAATTTGAAATAAAAATGTCATTTTATATTTCTTTATAAACAAACATAAAAATCTTATCACGCAAGAAATTGAATATGAAATAAGATTATATTCTTTCACATTAAACGTAAAGTGAAGATTAAAGTACTAATTAATGATAAACTATAAATGAATTTCTCATACCAGAACGCGTTGTTTGACCAAAGATTCTGATTAGAGTTTTTTTTTTTTTTTCCTTCCTTAAACGCTAAGACTTCGTCCTGAATTCTTAAATGGAATTAGGTGAACCGATCCCCTAAAATTGGTTTAGTTGGCATCAGAATTGGTTTATTTATTTCTTTGTCGTTTTCTTATTGTGTGTCACTGTTTGGTTTGATCAACCTCTCTTCTCTTTCTGCATTCATTCATTGATTCATTTCATAGTGAAACAACAAAAGAGTTTTGAGTCTGATCTGATGTCTACCCTCACCGTACCCCCTTTTCCTCCTTCCCCCAGAGACGATGCCATACAACTTCACACTGCTTTCAAGGGTACTCTCTCTCTCTCTCTCTCCCTGGGTAATATGATTTGTCTGAAATTTCACTTTCACCACCAAGTTTTTCAACATTAACAATATTGTAGGGCATACATATTCTACTTAAGTGGGTTCAATTGTTGTCTCATGGGATGGGATGGGACAATTTTATCATAAACCGACTCAATTAATACATGTTGTACATGTATTAATTGTACATAATATAAGCTTATATTATTCTGTATAACCATTGCTTAAAGTATACATTTGGGGTTCGGGGATGGTATGTATACAAAAATTGTTTCTTCCAGTAATAAGCTTTTCTTAATGTTTTTTTTTTTTTTTGGTATCCAAAGTCTATTGATATTATTCTTAGTAACTTAATATATGAAGCCCTGTTCATCCCTGGAACCTTTTTCTTTTGTTCTAATTCTATACTTTTACAGGATTTGGGTGTGATACTAGCGCTGTTATCAATATACTTGCACACCGAGATGCTACACAGCGTGCCTACATCCAACAAGAATACAGAACAATGTATTCTGGGGAACTTCTCAAACGCTTATCTTCCGAGCTTTCTGGCAAGTTGGAGGTACTTATACATTGATGTTATTGTTACGAACTTTATAAAGAACCAATTCAACCCAAAAACTTAAGTTTTTGGGTGAGGTTAATATATCTCAACACGCCCCCTCATAGAGAGCCCATTAGGCTTGAAAGATGGATAATCAACAAGCCCAACATAACTGTGCTAAGAAATTCCACGAGAGAAAGTGGGGGCGGTGAGAATCGAACCCGGGGACACGAGGCTCTGATACCATATATATCCAAACAAACTTCATTGTAGTTCATTAATTATAGCGCTATTCATTTCCTGAGGACAGACTAACCTATGTGTTTCTCTATTTAATAACTAAATTCTATGTATCTTGGAATTTAGACAATTGAAATGGCTGTGTTTTGCTTTCCTAACAATTTATGGTTGGTCTTATATTTTTCTTTTAATTAGACTGCAGTTCTGCTTTGGATGCATGACCCTGCCGGACGTGACGCAATAATCCTTAAGCAGTCTCTGAATGTGGACAAAAATCTCGAAACTGCTACTGAAGTAATATGTTCTCGAACTCCATCCCAGCTACAATATTTAAGACAGATATATCATTCCAAATATGGCGTTTATCTTGAGCATGACATTGAAAGAAACACTTCTGGGGATCATAAAAAGGTGAATTTCATCTCTGTCCTTGTGTGTGTGGCTTTCATGAAAGACACCTTAGCTATCACAAATTAGTCACGTTAAGGTTTCTCTGTTTGCTGAAAGTCTTATAATCGTTTTGTATGATAGTACTCCTACCAGTTACCTTGTTCAGTTGTTTGTCATTGTTTCCCCATTGGATGTAAAAATTCTGTCTCATTTGACCTTTTGGTCTCTTTAACAATGACGTCCATGCGTTCCTTCCAAGATATTCAAACAGTGGAGCTGTTGTTACTAATACCTTTATGTAAAAACTTTTATTCAGATTTTGCTTGCATATGTAAGCACACCACGTCATGAAGGCCCTGAGGTTCATAGAGAAATGGCTGAGAAAGATGCGAAGGTTCTCTACAAAGCAGGGGAGAAAAAACTGGGAACTGATGAGAAGACTTTTGTGCAAATATTCAGTGAACGGAGTGCGGCACATTTGGCTGCCGTAAGTTCTTATTACCATGGCATGTATGGACACTCATTGAAGAAGGTAACTTTACCACTTTTATTTCCTTTATATCTTTCTCAAGGTCTTTTTGTGGTGCTTATCCAAACTGAATTCATATCAGGCAGTAAAGAAGGAAACATCAGGGAATTTTGCTCATGCACTTTTGACAATAGTCCAATGTGCTGAGAATCCCGCAAAGTATTTCGCAAAGGTATTCCCTTTGACTTCAACTTTAGGTTGCTTCTTGTAATGTCATTAAACTTGGACTTCACACTGAATTGTTGGAACAAATGATATAGTTGAAAATGTGATTAAATTTATAATCAATCAATATGGATCTCTATGGGGTACATACATTTTTTTGGCATGACTTATATAAGAATGTATCAACAAATTTTTCTCTCTCGCTCTCTCTCTCTCATATGTGATCAGAGTAGAGCAACTAAAGATATCCTCTGAAATGCTAATCTTATCCTTTTGTATGACTTAAACTTCTGTAATTTTTGTGAATCAATATCTGCACTTTCTGATATACAAGGAATAGTGACATATTTTTTGGGAGGCTATTTTATAGGAGTAGGCGTCATTTGAACGGGTTTATCTTTTGTTCATTGGTGGCATGGCATATATTATCACTGCCCCGATAGTAGTTTGCATAAGTGTTGCTTGTAGTGATGTGCTCCATTGTCTAGATCTTTGTCATCTTCCAATGGTCAAAAAGCAAACATCTTGTACTGATTTTATTGTAGCTGGTTTCTATAAGCCTGGAGTGAACCTTTAAAAATTTATTACTGCCTAGACATGGAGATATCTTTTCACATTTGCCACCATGCAGGTCTTACGTAAGGCGATGAAAGGTTTGGGGACTGATGACACCAAACTCATAAGGGTGATTGTAACAAGGACAGAGATTGATTTACAGTATATCAAAGCTGAATATTTGAAGAAATACAAGAAGACGCTGAACGATGCAGTTCACTCAGAAACATCAGGCCATTACAGGACTTTTCTTCTCTCACTTTTAGGTCCCAACCAGTAGTCAAAATGTTCAATGATGTTTTATGTGGAGTAAATACACCGTACGATGTTTGAATAGATGAGCAGTACCAATCTTTTCTTTAGTGATATTGTAAATCAGGTAGTACGTAGTGCTTTCTAAGTAATGTGTACACAAACTCGGTTTCTGTTAGGACTTCATGTATTTGCTTGTCTGCACGACACACAGATGAAGGATTATTGTGTATAATATACATATATATACAACTTGTGCTAAATTCTTGTTTCCATTATAATTATAATTTCTCTGCTTGGTTTCTTTTTATTTTCTAACTTTGGCTAAGGCAGCATTGGTAGATTATGCAATTGCTCAGTCCCAGTGCTCGATACAGAGTTGGTCTGCTGTGCACCATGGATAAATAGAATTAGGAAAGTAAGATAGTTAGCTATATACGGCTACCCTTGTTAAGGTATGTAGATAAGATATAATACTCGACATAAATGAGATTTGTTCATTTTCTTTTTCTTTTTCTTGGCAAGCGCCAACCAGGAAACACTTGAGTAATATGTCCAGATATTATAGAATAATGTACATGAGCAAATGACATGTAAGTAACAGCTAGCTAGCCAAGCATGGTTAAAATGATGAAGGGGATGAGGAGGAAGACATGATCTTTCTGATAAGTTGGAGGAGAGAGCGAGGAAGGTGAACAGGTTGAGGAAGGTGGTTTTTGGTATCCCGAAAGGTAGAATGGATAGTGAGAGCAGCTTGTGTGGAGATGGCATTGCCAAAGCGTGCTTTCTCATCCTTGATGGCTTCTTGGCAGAGGCCGCAGACCCAAACCCCACAAAAGCGCTCCTGCACTCCCCTTATGTATCCTGTTGTGCATTCTTCCCACATCCCACAACAACCACACTCTGCTCTCTTCACCACTTCACCACCACTAGCCATCTCTCTCTCTCTCTGTGACTGTGATATCATATGCATATCATTGTTCTACACTACTCATCGACTTAAATAATAAATATAAGAGATGAGAGGGGGAAATAGACAGGAGAAATATCTATCATGGGGCCCCTAAGATCATTGTGCTAAAAAACTTAGATACAATGTCATGACCCTATTTTGATCAGGTTCACCTTTATTTATTTTAAAAAAATATAAAATGAAAATGTAAAAAAGAACCAAAAAATTTATAAAAAAAAAAGAGGAAGAGAGAGTAAAAACATTTTAAATCCCATGATAGGAAAAAGTGGTACGCTTGGGGAAGAGACCAAAATGCCATTTTTTGGCAAAAAAAAATTTCAATTGTCACGCGAACAGTATTTTTTATCAAACCGTCACGTGTCATAATTTGCTAAGACTGGTAGCGAATTACGTTCGCCAATGATTCTGTGACATGTGACACACTTTGCTAGGAAAAAGCTGACTTGTCATAATTCACTATCTATGGTAGCAAATTTGTTCTGCAATATGATTTCGTGTCATGAAATTATTGGCCACAAAATTTGCTATCAGTGATAATGAATTATGACATGTGCCAGTCTGATAAAATATATTATTGACGTGATATTTAAATAAAAAATTTATGAAAAAAGTGACTTTGGTCGGTGTTCATAAACTTGGCCCATGGTATTCGGGCAGTTTCTAAGTCCTACATACGAGAATTCTGGCTCCTTCTTTGTCCTTTTCTCCAATACAATAAGTCGATCTCCCATATGTACAGGACATTGATATAACAAATAGTAAAGAGAATTGGGTTGCCTTTCATATTGGCTGTCGAGTAACTTCTCGGCTTCTTACACGAGTTTTGTCATTTTAATTTAGGAGAATAATTATTTTATGTTATATGAGATAATTATCTCATATAATAGAAATAAAGTAGTGGGATTTATTATTTTTTTCATATCTGTTGCATGAGGTAATTATCCTATTAACATAAGATGAATAGATCCCTGTAACTTAAGTTCGATGCATTTATGTTTTTTTTTATCTTTTACTTATTTTTTTACACATTGATTGATAAATTAGGAAATTTCTTCAATAATTTTATATGCTTTATTTTCTTAAAAATTAAAAATATAATGAATATAATAAAAATTATTTTTTAAAAAAATTAAGATTGAGCAACCTATATTTACTTAACAACCTATAATTTTTCACAAAAACATCGAAAATAAAAACATAAAAAAGCAATAATGATATTGAATTCTCATGTTTTGACTCAATTTGGTGGTGAACCCCACATTTATTGAAAAAGAAAAAAAAAAATTTGCACACAAATCGAAGGGTGACAAACATGAGATTACTATGATGTTGTTGTCAACTTATCAAAAATATTTTTTCTATTTCAAAGTTAGTAATGCGTATAAGTTCAAATTTTCTTTTTTGCAAAATCATAAGATTAAAACTAAATTTTGTAAAATTATAAATAAGTTGAACAAATTATGGTTGTGCTTAAGCTTCCATGGAGATGTTTTGTGGCGGTTGCAAAAGGATGCTCTTTCACATGTTCTAAAAAGATAAAGAGATTATGGCTCTGTTTCATATGTGTTTTGAAAAATAATTTTTTAGTTTTCAGAATAAAAAAACTAAAAAACTCATTTGGTAAGGCTTGTTTTGTAAAAAATATTTTGAAAACCATTATATTTTTTTGTTTTTAGAATCAAATTTAGAGAACATGTCTGAGTTGTTTTTATTTTCTATTTTGATTTTTAACTTTCAAAAAGAAAAAAAAAACATAAAAAAAATTATTTCCATAATTATTTTACAAAACAATTTTAAGAATAAAAAAATCACAGCACAATCCTATATACGTGCAAGACATTTAGACAGTCCAACACTTTGTATATGATGGTGTCAAAAGTAGGGTCTAAGATTTTTTATTATATTAATAATAAAGGATAAGCCCAATACTTCGTGAGTTAAAATTGGATAATATATCCAGGACAAATTGATTTTAAATTAATTTTATTTGTGAATTTATCTGTACAATTAGAGAAAGGCGATTTCTACACTTGGCATCTATGTAACACCGATATGACACGTGACACGTGACACGATACGACACTCCGACACGTCAATCCTAAAAAATTATGGATTTCGATACGTTGGGACTTGTTTTAATATATATAGTATATATTTCATTTAATATTTAATAATTTAACAAAAAAATGAAACTAAATTAATAATACTCATCAACACGTTATAAAGATGGAAGTTTTAATAAAAAAAAAAAACTGGGATGAGAGAGATATAATATCAGATAGAGAAAAAAATCATATTAGAGAGAGATCAGAGAAAATGTGATACAACAAGAGTGTAATAGGAATTGACAGCAATGATGCTGAGATGATCTCTTATCTACCTAAGGGAAAAAAGACAAAAAAATAAAATTGATATAATCAGGTGGGAGCTTTATTAATATATTTTAATTTTTTTTAAAAATAAATAAAAATTTAAAATTTAAAAAAATAAAATAAAATACAAAAATGCCATTTGACCGTGTCGGACACGGTCAAATTCACGTGGCGGAAAAAGTCAACCGCGTGTCCGACACCGTGTCGCCGTGTCGGACCAGACTCTTCCTGTTTTTATGCTCCGTAGCTTGGCATTTTGTTATTTTTTTTCAACAAGCTCAACATTTTGGTTTCCCTATACAAAAAAGAAAGATAAAATCGTGTTTATAAATTATAGTCAGGAAGGCCCACCATTTTAACCAGAATTATTGTAAAGTTATCATAAATGATTGGAGGTGAGCTTAGGTGAGGCAATGATCTGTCTGGCTACGTGCATGAATTCAATGGCATTAATTGGGAGATACATGCACTGCACTGAAACATGACACAAGTTGTGGCCTATTTTTTATGTGATTTTAAGATTTTTCTGTCACCTCTATTCATTATGCACATGGTAACTCTCTCATTTATCTTTTCAACACGATCAATATTGGTTTTTTCATATTAAAACTTCCCTTGTGTCTATCTCTTCGCAGCACATTATACAGGTAGATGAAATCAAAGGTAGATTTCAACCAATTCATGTTCCACGAGATATGCAGTTCCTCATTATGAGAAACACACATCTATGAGTTGGACTGTGTCTGTCTCTATTTAAAAAGTGAGACTAAATACATGCTAATTGTGAAAAACTAATAACTATTTCCTTCTGTCATATATTGCTTTATGACTTGATTTGCTAGACTTTCTATAGAAAAAATTGGAACCATAGCCTATGCTTGCATTCAGGCAAGTGATATGAATGAACTTCATATATTTAAATGAATTGACAAGTTCAATTCACACTATATTGGGAGCCATTTAAGTTGGGTAAATCTGTTTCCAAGCATTTAAATTTTTAATAATGGGTTTTATAATTATCAGGTTGAACGAGAATTGAAATATCATGTCATAGAGATAAAAAGCATGTGGGACCCGTGTGTTAAAAAAATTATATGTAGTACCCATGTCAGCAAGGAAATCGAAGGGTGCGTAGAAAAATTGTAATTCTCATGTTGAATGAGAATTATAAAACCCTTTAATAATGCTACCTAAATATAAGAGGAATAGTACATTTTTCCAAATAAAAGTGCGGGTTTGTATGCAGCCATCAATAGCGATATGCATGGGTCGAATCGAAATGAATTTTTTGAAAAACTGAACTGAATTGATTTAAATGGTTCAGTTTAAAAGTGGTTCGGTTCGGTTCGGAAGTGGTTCGGTTCGGAAGTAGTTCGGTTGGAAACGGTTCGGTTCGGTTGGAAATGGTACGGTTCAGAACTGGTTCGGGTCGACCTTATTTTGAAAAGAAATTTAAAAAAAAAAAATTAAGAAATAAAGTTATGAAAATCAATTTGGTTTGGTTTGAAAACGGTTCGGTTCAAAACTGGTTCGGTTCGGAAGTGGTTCGGTTCTGTTGGAAACGGTTCGGTTCGGAACTGGTTCGGATTGACCCTATTTTGAATAGAAAAAGTTTTGAAAATTTAAGAAATAAAGTTATAAAAATCAATTTAGTTCGGTTTGAAAACGGTTCGGTTTAAAATGGTTTGATTCTTAAACTGGTTCTAAAAAATGGTTCGGTTCTTTAAAAACTGGTTTGGTTCATGAACCAGTTTTTAAAAACCGATTATTTTAAGGGCGGTTCGGTTCAGTTCATAATTCGGTCCAATTTTTTAATTATTTTGCATCTGGCTAGCCATCAACATCACAACTCATTGATCGAGTCGAAGGCGTGGAACAAATATTGCAGATATTGATATGCTTGTGAATTTTCTTCTTAAGTGTTTGGATTAACTTATTTTAAGATTAGAAAAAAAAAATTAATATTTCTTTTTTAAAAAGATAAAAGCATCAAATATAAGCGAATGTAATTAATCACTAACTAAGCTCAAGTTAAGCTAACCATCATTCTCTTTCATATTTAAATTAAAGCGACGTCGAAAGGCATTATATATTAAAAATCAATAACATTTTAGATATACATCATTAAAAGCAATACTATAATCAGGTTATCATATTTTTAAAGTCAGGTAAGCCTGGTAGGCTAATTGAGCCCCGTCCTTGGGAAAATTGATAGTAGATGGCTTTGCTTAAGGTCTTTCATTGTAGATTCAGGTATTTTCTTTCTTGTTCAAGTTTTTTCTTCGTTTGGGGTTATCTTCTAGGCATTAAAATCCATAAACATTAGTTTCATGTAGTTATCTCATGAAATTTTCTTTGTAGACACCACTTCTTTTGTTTACGAGTACTTCACTGAATCAAAGGAACACAAATACGATTGGCGGGGCATTAAGCCACAAAATTCTTATATTACCAAATTACTGAAGGTATGCATAGATTGCCTTTTCACATGTTCAAATTGTGCGAAATTAGCCCACATTGTCAAATAAATCTTGTATTTTACTTTTTGTTTCTAGGCACATAATATCTAAATTTGCTACTGACAGTGTTACTGCTGTGAAATTATAGTTGGGTGGGTTTTAAATTTTAAAATAAATATTCCTAGCTCAATCTATAATTGCTTTTCATAATAGAATAATCATATTTTTATCAATACAACTAGCCATTTGGACAAATTGAAGTAGATGAAACTTGCAAACTGGAAAATTCACGCTGAGCTGTTGCCATCCATTTGATGATTGATTCAAAATAGTTCTTTAATCTCACGTAAGTGAGTTATATATTCAAATTTGGTTACGTTATGAAGAATTATTATGTTCCAGGATCAAGAATTGGCACTGAGGGAATCAACAGCAAAATGGAAGATTGTTGTTGGTCACCATGCAATTAAGAGTGTTGGGCATCATGGTGATACTAAAGAACATATAAAGCAGCTTCTCCCAATTCTTCAGGTAAAAAAAGCTGAGGATGAAGATGATCCTCTCTCCTCTCTCCCTTTGAAGAATAATATCCTAAATCCTCTACCTAACTGCTGATTTTACCATCATGTTTCAGGCAAATAATATTGATTTTTACGTGAATGGGCATGATCATTGTCTGGAACACATCAGTGACACCGAGGTAAAAGTAAATGGGATCTTACAAATATCTACAGAAAACAAAACAGAAGTTATATATCTGTCTAATAAGGGAACTTGTTTGCAGCCCCACATTCAGTTTCTGACTAGCGGTGCAGGGTCAAAGGCTTGGAGAGGGGATAATAAACAAATGAACCGAAGATGCCTAAATTTCTTCTATGATGGTCAAGGTTTTATGTCCGTGAAATTGACTCAGATAGATGCCATCATTGAGTTCTATACTTCTATGGTGTTTCTGGCAAGGTTTTATACAGATTGACTTCTTCAAAGCAGCTACATTCTCCCATGTAATGTTTAAAAATCAATGCTAGATATTGAGATTGACAGGGCCTGCCAAAATTGGTAGATGATATTTCAAAACCAATTCTTAATGTCAAGCTTGAGTATGTATCAACACTGGTACTGCCTGTGTATGAGAAATGGAAATTTGAAGGGCATCTCCCACTCTTCAATGTGATTCATTCAGCTCAGTGATGAATTGCTACTGAACTCCTGACTTTAAAATTTAAGGTGGTGGAGTGTCAGAAGTAAATGCACTAAACTTCATTTCCACTTACCTTAATTTGGAAAGATTAAAGTTTTATATTGAAAAGGCATTGAATTCAACATCACTGAGTCAATTATTTAATATTTTCAAGAATATGTGATGCACGAACTTTGTTTAGAATCTATTAAGATATCCAATATTTCTAAAAGTCTTCGATCCTCATGGTTTTTTGTATAAGCACGATGCCTATTTGTGAGGATAATGGATTTGAAGGGAAAGCCAAACGTAAGCATAAAGTGCTGATATCCAATATCCACGGGTATCTTACACACCCGTATTAAAGCACTAAAATGCTCAACACCTTCTAGAGCACATTACAAAGAGAAATGGAGAGAAGGGAATATGAGAAGGTTCCAAACTCCAAAGCTCTATATATTCTAATTGATTTTAGCCGTGAATTTGAGAAAAGCAAAGGCAGAGGAATCCCGGGTGATGGTACAAAAGAAATTTGCTTGTGAATTTGTGACAATAATACTCACCCTTTGAACTTGTTAATGTCAACTGTGGCAAAATAAACTGGAATTTGGTAACACCTACTTTATACTAAACACACAGAAAATCAAACCAACTTTGAAAATCAGTTACCAATATGTTTCTTCAAACTCTGTAGCCATCACTTACTCCTACATTTACTGGTTCTGATTAAATGTTTTAATTCGTACGCATCAAAGCATGATTGTCTTGAACTAGGAAGTTGCACCGAAGCTGCACGAAGTAACATGTGGGGCCCAGTGACACCCTATTGTTTGCGTCCACGTATTTGAAGTTCATTTTCTCGGCTTGTCTACCAGCATTTTGATTGCACAATTATGAATGCCATGCCAACGTGATATTAGCATGTTTTGACAGTAACTGCCCTCAAGATCCTTCTTGTTCATCAACTCCGATAGTTTTTCATTTTCTTACATAAATTGTCCTACAAGTGAAGAGTTGGATAGGACACCAAGGTGCCATCAAAGAGCTCATAAGACAGATTCTGCCAATCCTTGAGGTCATTAAGCCAAACATATTGCATACTAAGAAAATCCTATCCTAGCGTAGTGAAAGATAAGGTGCACCCTGTTATGGACTTGCGTGAGAGGCCTACTAAATCGGTCCGCTTCAGCAACCCGGTAAGAGGCCCACACTGTCAGGCCCATCATATCAACCCAGCAGAATTTGAACTCGGTACGTTACTCCAGGTAAATGCTT
Organism: Gastrolobium villosum; assembly: GCA_032173675.1. Classification (NCBI taxonomy): domain Eukaryota; kingdom Viridiplantae; phylum Streptophyta; class Magnoliopsida; order Fabales; family Fabaceae; genus Gastrolobium; species Gastrolobium villosum. Next base: position 67,267 of record JAVKPL010003729.1, read on the forward strand.
AAAACGGATCGTAATTAAGGAAGCATAACGTTCGGCACGTTACACCCAGTAACGACCGACCAAGCTGTAATGGCCCCCGCGCCATTACAGCTCAGCTCCACATTTCAAACCAGAGGCAGCCCCTATAAAAAGGAGGGCTCATCGACGGTAAAGGACACATGATTACTTACTTTCACCACACTGACACCACAGTCATATTCTTTCTAGTTAGAGATCAAGCTAGGTTTAGGGATATCTTCTCCATAGATACTCCTAATCAAGGCTATACGATCCAGAGTGACCAATCAGTCTGATAAGGGCTGAACATCTCTGTCCTCAGGACAGAACACACCCTTTACTGACAAAAATCTCATTATAAAATAAAAATTGCAGGCAAACAATGTTTATATGTACATTAACGGGCATGACTATTACTTGGAACACATAAGTAGCACCAGCAGGTGTGTATTAACTTGGGCAGGTATGTTAACTGAATCACCTTTAAATCATGATAAATATTTGATGAGATTGAGCCTTCTTGCAGCCAAATCCAGCTCTTAACCAGTGGCGGATGTTCAAAGGCGTGGAAAGGAGACATTGATAAAAATGAAAGGGATGGGTTGATGGGAAAGGATTTATATCTGTGGAGCTTGAACAAATCAATGCCAAAGTTTTTTATTATGATATCTTCGGCAAAGTTTTGCATGTTCAGGGATTGAATTCTTCCATATAGAAGAGTCTCTACGGTTCAAAATGTGAGAAAATTGTTGGGTTAAATTTTAATGAGATAAAAATATAAAATAGGAAATAGAAATGTGAAGTGTTTTCTAGTGAAGAGTCATGTCCTTAGGAATTTGTTAGTGAACAATTATTATGCTTAGAGTTTGGTGAAGAGTTGTGTCTTTTAGTTATGAAGAGTTGTGTCTTTTAGTTATGAAGAGTTGTGTCTTTTGGAGTCTTTAAGCTTTTGTATTTTGGCCTATAAATAGGTCCTTTGTATTTCATATCAAACATAGCCTGTGAAAGAAGTAATAGAAAGAGTAGTTCCTTCAAACATAGAAGAGTGATGCATTTGAATACAGGAAAATTACAGGACCTGTAAATTACAAATTGGTATCAGAGCTATGGAGAAAAAGAGCGAGTTGGAGGTGCCACTCTTCCATGGAGATAAGGATGAAGCATTAGATTGGCTTCTCTGTTTGAAGGAATTTTTTCGGAAAGAAAAAACCTGGACGGAGTACAAATGGCTGGTAGCCATGAGAAGACTCAGAGGAAGCGCAATCAAATGGTTCCGTACATGGAACTGCCGCGACTTTAATAATTTGTGGAAGAATTTTCTAATGGCCTTCATAACAAAATACTTGCCTGGACGTTTTGATCTGATTAATGAAGAAGATGAAATCTTCAATGATGATGATGAAGATGAGGAGAATGATGCGGATGAAGAAGAGACCGAGATGACGGAATCCGAGGTTGCCAACGGCAACGCATCCGCGGAGGAGATTGACGTGTCGGAGCGCGTAAAAGACGACTCGGAGAAGAAGACGACGGAGATGACTGTGGCCAAGGGAGCCGAGATAGAAGAGAAGGAGAACAAGGGAGTTGAGATAGAAGCGGAGAAGGACGGGAACGACAAGTCCATTGTCGAGGTAGAAGACTTCGCGGAACCTGAGTGTCTGGAGGAGTCAAAAATCGGAAAGGAGATTGAGAAGCCGAGGTGCTTGATGGAGACCGACATGGAGGAGACCGCGAATCCGAGTTCCATGTTGATAACCATGATGGGGGAGATCCCGACTAAATCACTGAGTTCATGTTTTGGAGAAGAGCTCGACCCCGGCGTGATGAGGTTGATGTCAGAGACCGGCATAGGCGCGGTTCGGGTTGGAAGTCAGAAGTCGGAGACTGCATTGAATTTATGGTGGAAGTGGAAGATGTCGACACCACCGAAAAGAGACCATTTCCCTGGAAGACGGTGGTCTGAGATTCTATCGATGAGGCGCGTGGAAGCTAGACTTGTTGAAGAAGAACCCGGCGATGAAGTGGGTATTGTTGTAGAAGAAGCCAAAGCGGGTGTTTCGGATAGGAAACCCGGCGATGAAGAAGCTGAGAGCGGAAAAATGGAAGGTGTAATTGTGGATGTGGTTCACGAAGAAAAATTCAAGACTGTCTATCTTCCACCAATGAAGGAACCGCCGGACAAAAAAAAAAAAAAAATTGAAGGAAGGAATGCAACATGGAAGCGGTGCGAAAAAAATCAACCGGTGGAAAATTCAAAAAGAAGAATTAAAATTTAAGGGGGAGTTTTGTTGGGTTAAATTTTAATGAGATAAAAATATAAAATAGGAAATAGAAATGTGAAGTGTTTTCTAGTGAAGAGTCATGTCCTTAGGAATTTGTTAGTGGACAATTATTATGCTTAGAGTTTGGTGAAGAGTTGTGTCTTTTAGTTATGAAGAGTTGTGTCTTTTAGTTATGAAGAGTTGTGTCTTTTGGAGTCTTTAAGCTTTTGTATTTTGGCCTATAAATAGGTCCTTTGTATTTCATATCAAACATAGCCTGTGAAAGAAGTAATAGAAAGAGTAGTTCCTTCAAACATAGAAAAGTGATGCATTTGAATACAGGAAAATTACAGCAACTGTAAATTACAAAAATTATAGGTACCTTAGATTAGTTACTTTAACCATTTAGCACCCCATTCTGCTTTTTATTTTCACAATCATACATACTTTTCTCCTTGGATCAACTTCATTGTATCAACTTTCCTCACAGCAACCATCACCATAGGCAATCAGTCAATCAGACCCTCTCAAAGCTATTTGCGACACATAACCTCACTCTCCCAAACTTACACAAGACATGAATCAGGTGGCATGGTGGTGGCCATTTAAATGAGGGTAAGCCTTTTGTAATGGTAAGAGAATTGGAGCGTTTTGGGAATATTAGCTTTAGAAAAATCATAGGTGAAAGGTGTAAATCTTGTAAGTCATTTAGTATTGACGCATATATGATATATTAATTCTATTTATAAATTTGAAATAGATTTGTCTAAATAAAAAAATCAATTCAACCTAAAAAATTAATAGAATAGAGATAATGAGGACTAATATCATATAAAGAATTAATTCAACTCAAAAATTTAAAGTGTTTATTGAATGTCACAATAATAATTTTACAGTATATTTTTCTAACAAAGAGAAAAGTTAAATTGAAAAATAAATTAAGCATAATGTACTAAAATATTTAGAAATGAAAATTTTAAATACTCCTGCCAACCCATGTCAAGGATTAATGAAAATACAAAAAAGACCAATACAATATTTTAAATATATTAACCCAAGGCCCCTCAGAAATTTTTTTTGACTCCGTACATGCTAAGGTGGCACCACCTAGTATTTATTAGCTAATATACTTATAACTTACGTAGCTGAATTTTCAGTGGAGCGTCAAATTAAACATTTGATTCATTCAGTTTTTGTTATCACACAAAAAGAAAAAAGAAGGTATTTTCTCCCAATAATTAAAGTTGTATAAGAGTAGGGAAATTTAGCTATCGCAAAATATTCATGAGCTATCAGCATTTGATGAATCTATTAATTCTGACAGCATCTATCTATATTCTATCATAAAATTGTCTTGAGAATTATTTAATATCATCAAATACACAATTTTTAAAAGAGAATAATGGAATAAAGATATTTAAAAAGACACAAGTCTGAGTGCAGGTAAAAAATAAAATTGATCATGTAATAGTGACAGCATAGAGTATAATTATGTTAAAAAGTAAAAAATGTGTTTTAATAAGATATATATGGGAATAATCATTTTAGATCTTAACCGTCGATTTCCGTCCATCAACGGTTATAATTTATTGAGTCAAAATTATTACTTAACTAATAAAAAATTTGACCCATTAAGTTTGACCCAATAAATCATAACCGTTGATAGATGAAAATCAACGGTTAGAATCTAAAATGACATATAATTATATCCTTAAAAAAGATAGATGTTTTCCCAAATATAAAATATAAAATAAACATTAGGTTAAATTTTAAGAAAATATTAGAATAGTAAAATATAAAAGGAAACAGTATTATACTGTAAATGTGTCAAGAAAATTGAATCTAATAATAATAATGATAACATATAGTGTGTTTTTGAAATTGACAGAAATATTATATTATAATATTGTAAGAAGAAAAAGATTAAAAGATGTTTTTTTGATAAATATTAAACATAAAACTACTCCATCTAATAAGTAAGATAATTAATTTTATAGTTAGTTGTGGCATTTGTTTTTTAAAATATAAGGAAGTTTTTATAATTTTTATAATAAATGAAAAAATCGTGTTAGTACTGAATGTAAAACTTATACGGAAAGCTACTCTTTTTTAAAATAAAAATCGTGTTAGTACTGAATGTAACTTCCGTAGAATTCGCTATGCGTTTGTAGAAAAGAAGAGAGAGAGAGAGAGGGGGGGGGGGGGGGGGGGGGGGGGAATTGATTCCACAATATAAGTGTGATGTAATCCATGGGCCAAAAAGCAGCATTTTCCATTATTCCAGTTCTTAATAGGGGGAAATGTTGGACAGTGTGTTCCAATTCTGAGTTGGGGTTGGGCCAAGCGAAGGCTAAAGCTGCTTAGCCCCTGAACACCATCCAGATGCAGACATCATAGACCACCAGCATCAAGCCATAAGGGGAGGGGCTGCTTGATTGAGCTTGTACAATGTGAAGAGTTACAATATTTGCAATAAAAATCACTTTATACTTTGTTTTATATAACAAAACTATGTTACAGTTACAGTAGAAAATAAAATTTACTTCAGTAAGAAGTCATTTTCATTGGGACCTCTGTTTTCAAGCTCATCACCTACTCGACCAAGCAAACCCATAATCTCATTCTCATACAAACAATTAAACAAACAGTATTGTGCAATACCTAAATAGCAAATTCAGACACCTGAACCAGATAGAAAAGGGAAAAAGTGGTAACATCCAACCATTATACAACAGGACAATCACAAAAGCATCAACTTTATCTGTAAGGATTTGTTTCGGGTAACAAAAAGGGTAAAATAACTAAGTAAATATCTACCTTGAGGATAACCTTCCCTTCATTAATGAAATCCAGAACCACTATCACTATATAGTATATACAGATCAATTAGTGAACAATATTTGGACTTTTATTACCCAAGTTACATTAAATTATACTCCATTAGTCAGTATCAACCCCCAATAAACTATGCCTTGGGATGTATGGAAGAAAGCCGAACTCAGTTTAAGACAAAATGGTACCTTGAGTCCACGTAGCTCTCGACATCCCAGAGAAAAGAGCCAAAAGTCACAGCCTCTAAAACAAGTCTCTTTAAACCACCAAAGCTAATTTTGATGTTTTCATCCTTTGAAGAATCGATTGCCCCCTCAGGTGTTATGACGATTTCAGGTCTTCCAAACAATGCCTCTGTGTGCTTCTCAATAATGCTCACAGCCTCTTTGGATCTTATTGTTGCATATCTCTGTAGGCTATCACCGTCAAAGGACATCACATAGTTACGCAACCTGGTCGGCTTTATACCATAGCCAAATCCACCAGGACTGATGTCACCACCAGGCCAGGTAGATAATTCAGGATGAGACATAACTTGAGAAGCTCCCTCTCCACTACCAGGCCTTGTATCATCCATGACAGTTTGATGAACACTATTCTCTTCTGCTGCATTCGGAAGAATTTTCATAGTCTTCTCCAGCTGGAACCTTTGGTCAACTCGCTTGAGAAAGTAACCATACATCACTGATGCTGCATAGACCTGCCCTACCCTGAGTTTGCTGATTTGAGCGATGGATGTTAAATCTCCTGCTCTGTTGCCCAGAATGAGAGACAAGTGGTTTTGGATCATCTCATATGCTTCAGGTGAGTGAAGCTGCTCAAGTTTCCCATCTGTGTTAGGCCACGAATCAACTATACCAGATGGATCAGGGGTTATGGAGGGTATCAGAGAAATATTAGCATCCATGAACTTCTGCACCACCAAAGCGTACAAGATCTCTTCCAGAGCTTTCCTCCTTTCATTAGCCTTCACCTCGGCAATTCTCCTGAATTTTGGAAGCAAGAACAATGGTCAACAGCCGACTTGTTTTAACACAAACACTTTCAGATTTAGAAAACAGTGGAAAGAGGTAGTAGAATAAAAGGATTCAACCGAATGGAATAATTGATGATTGAATATTGTATTATTGACTACTGATATCCTTATGGAATTAAGGAAAACAGTATAAGAAAAGAAAAATGAAAGAAACAATGTTCCAAGGCTTTCCGTGAGGCACTAGTGTCTCGCGCTCTCGCAACTTCCAATTTCTAACCACTAAATAGGCTACTCCTGTGCTCTCTTTCCATCTCCCCTATTTATTACATATTCCCCAATCCCCATTAATACAGGATCACCCATGATTGATACCCATAATACATAATCTCCCATGACTGATACCCATTCATTCGACGAAAAGTGGCACAAAATTAAATATGCGGCATCAGACAAATTTTATGATACTATATACTAAAATCTAAAATGTAAAATACATAAAAATATTTTGTAGTTTAGAAGCCACCAAATGGATTTCCTTTCATCTAAATTATACCAATAAGCAAGAATGTAACTTCCGAGATTTATTAGCAACAATAAAATAACATGGGCAGAATGACAAATATCATCAAGTATGCAACAAACCTGTACAAAACTAAATCAGTGCCTGAAGCAGAAGGATCTTCCTTTTGTTTATCAGCATCACGGTCAGTTTGGAGCTGCTCAAGCTGCTGGTCTACGGCAGCAGGCACAAGATGCGGGTGATTTATCAAAATCTGAGAAAGAAACTGCCCAATTGGGGATTCCAGCAGAAGAGGAGCAATCTTGGCACTTGATTCAGATGAGTCCGGAGACGATACAGCTCTGACTACTAACCCTCTTCTACTTCCAAAAGAGAGCCTCCTATGACCTTGCTTGGGGATAGATACAGATACAGAGGTGCATAGCTGCCAAACATGAAGAACAATCAGAAAGAATGAAACTAATCTCTTTATGCGTGCAATTGCAACTTAATTGGTTGGACTTTGAAAACTCGATTCATTAAAAAAGCATTAAGGCGTTCGTTCCAATTGTAAACAGTGGGTTCCTAAATCCAAGCGTAATAAACTACCAATAGACAGTCACATATTATCTCAACAGCAATCAATCCATCATCACATCAAGCATAACAAACAGAACACGTAATCACAGCAACTGCGATTTCATACCTCACCGGAGAACCGAAAATTGGAACCAAACCGAGCTAAGCAGGGTCCAATCCTCGGTCTTCCTAAGACGATCGACGGAGTTGCCGGTGATCGGACGGCGGTCGCTGCTACGTCCATTTCCAGCTCTTAGAGGCAAACAAAAAAGTTGAATCTACACATGAAATAAACAAATAAACATAAAAGAAAGACAGAGATAACAAAGAAAAAACAAACAAGAGAAAACATGCAAACCTGTGAAGAAACCCTAGAGAGAGAGAGAGAGAGAGAGAAACGATATCGATGACTCTGTTCTATTCCGACGGGCGTTGATCGGAGAACTTGTGCTGCCACGTCAAGTATTTATATAGCGTCTACTGCGCTTCTCGGACCCACTGGTAGCCAAATGACCATTCAGCCCCAATACATTTTATAAAGTATAATACCTTCTTTTTATGTTATTTTAATTATCTATTTGCAATTTTATTTTTTTTATGAATATTTGCAATTTTATAACCTCACACAATCTTTTCTAATTATTTTGCTCTTCGAGTATGGTCCTACCTAGCTTTTATTGGAAATTTGGAACACAACATGCATTGAACCACTTTATTTGCATTGGAACAGAGAGTATATTTATTTTAATTATTTATTTACCAATGAAGTAATAATCTGCTAAAAAAATGCATTTAAAGCCATGGCACTATCAAAGTATCAACTGATAATAAGTGGCTCAATTTACTTCATATGTCAATTATGGAAAGCTTGTCTGATTATTTTATTCTTAAAATGAGTTAAGTCTGTCTTACTAAAATTATGAATTTTAAATTCCCAATGAGCAATGAAATTATATCTATATATTGCTACAAAAGATAACTAATCTATGTCTACATTATTATAAAATTAGTATTACTTGTGATGTTTCATTTAATTTAAAGTTTTACTAAATTTAAATGACACACTCTTCTCCTTATATGTATTAACTATCTTCATTTTACTCTTATTTTCTGATTTTAAAATGTAAAATATTTCAATGAAATTTTAAAATAAATAATGTTAAGAAATAAGAAATATTTGATAGCATCCAGGATTAAAGAATAATGCGGCAAGAGAAGAAAAAAGTGCAAATAGGTAAATTGGAGACGATGAGAGAAGATAATTAGGGTTGAAAGGGAGAGGGGTGAAAAGGAGAAGAGAGTTCGCGAAATGTGCTTTGGTGAGGAAAATGAGACCCTTGACCCTAATGGGCCAGTGGGCCTGATTCCTGAGGCTGATGATAACTGAGGAGATACTTACGTGTTCAAACTTCAAACTTGTAAGTGTGGGGCAGGGTAGGGTCTCAATTTTGTGGTGCACGATAGGACCATTGATGCAGCAAATTTGTGGCTTCATGTTACCCGTGTGTTTCAGCATTTGTGCCCAAAATGTGTCCACCTCTTGCTATTTTATGCCTTTCAGACTTCAGTTGCCCTATACATTCCTTGATCACTTTGAAATTTTATTTATGTGCAGTTTTTTGAGAAACCAAAAGACGTGTTGGGTAAGCAAGCATATATCAATAAACAAATATACATATATCAAACCAAAACCTTTAGGTAATTCATCAGGGTCTTTTTAATAATTTATATTATATTCTCTAACACACCTCTCACACATGAGTCTTTTGAGCTTGAAACGTAATATGACAAAAGCTCATTATTGATCTATGTTTTTTTTAATGATTTATATTATATTCTCTGACAACATATGTGATTAAAATTTGAAGTGCAGATAAAATCTCTCTTACTTAGCTCAAGTTACAGCAAGTAGGGGTGTTAACGGGTCCAGCCGAGTCGAGCTTTGGTATTAAAAGGTTAAGCTTGTGTTTAAATGTGACACCAAGCTTGTTACCTGTTATAAATATAATTATCGGCCTGTGGCCTAACTTATTTACAAAAAATAAAAACCTGATTTAACCTGTTTAAAAAAATAAGACAACAAAAATTTATTCAAACAGAATAAACAATCAACAACACTAGTAATTTATAAATATTCATAAATTCAATATATCCAAACAGCATAATATATAACAAAATCATTCAAAAAGTCTATTTAACCAATAAAAATGGGTGAAATGGATTGAGGATAAAGAGAAAGCTATTACAAGTAGTATAAAAAATATAAAATAATATACTAAGTCAACCTCAGAAACTCTAAGGTCGAGCTTTTGAAATGGAGTCTAAGGATTTTTTATTAAACGAGCTTTTATACAACTTCAAGCGCCAACAACCAATTTAGACATTAAGCTCGGGCATTCACGAGCCTAGCCAAAAGTCCCTAAAAAGCGCATGGTTCGTTTAACACCCCCCAACAACAAGTCACTTCCAAGACCGTTTGATTTTGGTCCATTTTGCTTTTACTAGATTACCCTTTCTCTTCCCGCACCAGTTCCATAACCTCATTTATAATTAGGAATATAATTCAGAATAATTAACAAAAATTAAATACGAGTTTAACTGTATAAATAATTTTAACTAAAATACATAACATAAATTTAGTTCTAAAAGATTGTTCAAGTAACATTAAATTTTCAAATTCAATACTCAAGTTATAATATTTACCATTTCAAACAAGATCGACACTGAGGTTTATGTTAATTTTTAAAAAAATTGGAATGCCCTGCTTGCGGAAGTGCAGGCCCTGCAGGGTGCTTGGGAATGGCCTCAACCTGGATCGTAGCTTCAGATTGTGTCACGTGTGGTTCTTGAGAAACGGACTCATAGCTAATTAGCTATAGGTAGTCACTTCTGTTACGTTTTTATTTTGCTTCCATCTTCATTTTTGAAGCCTATGTACCTTTCTTGGATCGTGGCCTACTTGTTCAACTAATGGGCTTCTTTAATTGAACTTGCATTCATAGGCCTAAAAAAAGCCCTGGGTTAACAATGAAATTCTTAGCAATTAAGGTGGGAGAAGAACAAAAGATAATATAGGTTTTCGTTTAACAAATTTTACGATACCCGCTTTAGTCCCCGGCAGATAAAAGGTTATTTGTAGTTCTTAAGAAATTTAAAATGGATCCATTTAGTTGAAAAAGTGATCCCTCACAAATTCAAAAAATATCCACATTAGTCCCTTAAAAGTACTAAAATGGGTTCACTTTGAATTTCTTAGGGACCACGAATAGCCTTTTTATTTGCTAGGAACTAAAGCGGACATCATAAAATATGCTGAGGACCGAAAAATGTATTTACTATACTTATTTTGTATTGCAAATGTTTTAGAATCAGAATTTCATGGAGGGACACTTTGAAGACAAAAAAAAAGTGATTTTTCTTAAAATTTAATAGAAACATAAAGAACTTAAGAATTTGACATGAAAGATATTAGTGTTATTTATTCCAATCTTGGTATAAAAATAAACTTTGAAAGGATATTCATCTCCGTTATCCAACTTTATTATTCTAAGCAATTATTTTCTTCTGAGGATAAAACGAGTGTAAACCGAGTAAAACACCATCCGATTATAATAAAGCAAAAATTGGGATAAACAGGACATAAAGGGAAGTAGAATAAATATTATAGTTTAGTAAACTATCAATTTTCTATTTTTTATTTTTTTCTTTCTTTTATGTGATTTGTCTATGTTGGGGAAACAATGTTTGTAACGTCAGAATTGACCTAAAATTATTGGCATCCAAATCAAAATTTCCACATAAAGTGAATAATAGATGCATGAGCGCGTGGTTATTTTGACCGAATTGATTTGTTGTCGAGATGTTGTATTGTATTATTATATAGCAAATGAAAAAGTATTCAAATCAGATAAATAAAATAAGCTCGCTAAACAAGTGGGGTTCCTTCTTGCCTGTGTTAATGTTTTAGTTTTACCCATTCTCCTCTTTGACGTTAGAAGTTGAAGTTCTTCAACTCTTCAACGGTCAATATTCAAATTCTCATTCTCATTCCTACTAAACTAAACCCATTCAATTCAATTTTGAATGCTTCTCTTCTCTTAGAATTTTTTTTAGCTTAACCACCATGTTCCAAACCCAAAAAAAAAAAAGGCCTTATATATTGATTGCATGATCGATCTAGTTATTATATAAACAAACCCACTTGAAGTTGAAGATCCATAAATATTTTCATACCAAACAAGTTTCAAACTTGAAATCTCAAATCTCCAAATCATATCCATAGAGCCTTTCCTGTTTTGATCCGTGCAGATTGAGATGGTTTTAGGGTGGAGAAGAAGGAAGAAGAGCCACCACCACAGAGCCAAGGTGGAGGAGCTGGTGATTCCTAACCAATTCCGTTGCCCAATTTCTCTTGAGTTGATGAAGGATCCTGTCTCATTGTCAACTGGGATTACATATGACAGAGAAAGCATAGATAGGTGGCTTGATGATGGAAATTACAAATGCCCCGTTACCAACCAGATTGTTAACAACTTTGATCTCATTCCCAACCACACTCTTAGGATAATGATCCAAGATTGGTGTGTGGAAAATCAACAACATGGTGTTGAAAGAATCCCAACCCCAAGAATACCCATTAGCCCAATTGAGGTAGCTGATGTTCTTCTGCATGTGAAAGCCTCATCCTCAGCTACACATCTTGATCAATACAAGTGCCTCGAATTGGTTCAGAAAATTGAGAGGTGGAGCGCTGAGAGCGTGAGAAACAGACGATGTATAATTGAGAATGGAGCATCTTCTGCATTAGCCTATGCATTTGATGCATTTGCTAATGATTCCTTTGAGAGGAATGTGAGTGTTCTGGATCAGATTTTGTCTTCTCTCAATTCCATGTTTCCACTTCAATTGGAAGCAAGGAAATATTTGGGTTCTTTGGCTTCTTTACGTTGCATGGTTTGGTTCTTGAAACACCAAGATCTAACGGGGAAAGAGAAGTCCATTGTTGCCTTGAAAGAGCTTCTTTCTTTTGGTGATCGCCAGCATGTGGAGGCGCTTGCAGAAATTGAAGGAGTCAATGAACTATTGATGGAATTGCTTAACAAAAGAATTTTTAGTCCAACCATTACAAAAGCTTCGTTGGTGATTGTTTGGTACTTGGTTTCATCTTCTTCTCCTTGTGGTGAGAAGATGAAATTACAATTTGTTGAATTGGGTCTGGTTTCTTCGGTGCTTGACATTCTCATTGACTCAGAAAGAAGCTCTTGTGAGAAGGCTCTGGGTATTTTTGACTCCCTATGCAGTTGTGAAGAAGGAAGAGAAAAAGCTTATGGTAATGCTCTTACGATTCCTCTCTTGGTGAAGAAGTTATTGCGAGTTTCGGCAACGGGTTCGAATTACTCTGTCTCTGCTATTTGGAAGCTATGCAAATTTAGAGAGAGGGAGGAAGAAATGGTTTTGGTTGAGGCCCTTCAAGTTGGTGCCTTTCATAAGCTCTTGTTAATATTGCAGGTCGGCTGTGGTGATAAGACCAAGGACAAAGCCACTGAGCTTCTAAAACTGCTCAATCCTTACAGGGCTGGCGTGGAATGCATAGACTCGGATTTCAAGAACCTCAAGAGATCAATTTAAGATTCTCATTAATTCATTTTCTACCTTGAAGTTTAATCCTGTATGTGTTTGTGTACGTGTATCTTTCTTTCTTTTTGTTGGGTCTATAGGATTTAGAGAACCCATAAAGAGAGACATATAGTTAATCGGAAATAGTTTTCTCAATTTAAATGAGAAAATTATCTCATGCTACACTCACAATATTGTGAGTGTAACGTGAGATAAATTTTTCATGTAAAATGAAAAAATTAACTCTTATAGTTAATATCAGATTATATTCTTTTTGTATATCGATAAGAGAAATATGAGATTAATTTCTTAGAATGGTTTGAATTTGTATTTCGTCTATAATATAGCTTTACTTCATGGAATGAATTGCAGAAAGAAAAACCGGGGATGAATTAGGCTTTGTGCAAGTTAATAATGCATCAAAACATTTTACATCTGAGTACTGATTTGATGAACTAAAGTATAACACATCTTCTACACTTTCGTTGAGCTTGACTTCTCCCTTCAAGAAACAAACGGTTCATCTCTTCCTTCCTCAAATTTAAAAATAATACAACCTGTACAACGATTACTTTACAGCTCTAACAACTATATTGACCTTGTTTGAGTTTAATCGGAAGAAGAATAAATTCCTTTGACACAGGTGTAAGGAGCCTGCCCTTAAACAGATGTCTCGAGCCTTGGTAAAGGAAGAAAAGGATTTGGGAGGGCTACCCGGTCCAGGTGAGGAGCTCATTTTTTAATACTAGTATGTACTACTACCATTCACCTTCTTACACTAGTATTTAAGATAATATTTATCTCTCTTCTGTATCATCAATCACTATTGATATTTGATTTTTATTGAAGGGGGGTGTATGAAAAAATGAATGCGACATTTCTATCGGATAGAAAATTTTAGGTGAGGCCTACTAAGGTAATGATAGAGTCATTGTTATAATAACGGATAGTTGTTAATGTAAGAGTTATACATTACTCTCTCTACTCGGGGTCCATTTAAGTATCGTTTTAGTGAAATAAATTTGGTATTGCCGTTTTCAAAAACCAATAAAGTATTAATTGTTTTTTTTCAACTCTATTCTTATGCTCAAATGAAGTAACCCAATGGTACTAGGCTATGAAGCATCGATATTTCAAAAATCTTGACATGTCATGTCTGATATTTTCTGACACCCCGACACTTCAACACGCGTTAAAGAAATTCAAAAAAAGGTTCAATGGTTGCGTTGCATTGAGTCTTTAGTTCCAACTATTAGATTCGTTTGATTACGAATACCATTTATTTGAGTTTAATATAAATATTTGGGATATCTTATTTTTTTTTGCAAAATTGATGAATATTTTAAGTTTGGTTTTATTTTTTGTTAAAGGGAAAACAACATCTCATTTCAAAGTAGAAGAGCCATCTTATGCCATAGACACAATTGTTGCGGGTCCCATTTGTTTTTTTAAAGAAGAAAGACTGGACACAAGAATCGATGTGAGAGCTGTAAAAAAAATTTCTTTGCAGTGAAATGAGAGGTATAAACCCCTTTGTTAAATTATTGAATATTAAATATAATATACACTACATAAATTAAAAATATTATTTAATATTAAAATGTATCATAACGTGTCAAAATCTAACATTTTTTAGAATTAACGTGTCGGAATGTTGTGTCATATCGTGTCGCGTGTCGGTACTACATAGGCTGTAGGTGAGTTGAAAAGGGTGGAGAGAGAATCAGAGTTTTTTTAGATGAATGAGAAACTTTAACTATGACTAAACTTTAACTGTAACTAATTTTTTTATTTTTTATTTTTTTAAGAATAGTTTCATAATAGGTTCAAAAAATTAAAACTTGTAAAGATACTTGGTAGCTATGTAGCACCGACACTGATACGGAACACGTGACACGATACGATACTCCGACACGTTAATTCTAAAAAATGTTAGATTTCGACACGTTTTGATATTAAATAATATTTTTAATTTATATCGTATATATTATATTTAATTTTCAATAATGTAACAAAAAAATGAAATTAAACTTATAATATTCATCATTTTTTGCAAATAAACATAAGATATCCCAAATATTTATATTAAACTCAATAAAATAGTAATCGTAATCCAACGAATCAAATAGTTAGAACTAAAACTCAACGCAACACAATCTTTGAACTTTTTTTTTTGAATTTCTATAACGCGTGATGAAGTGTCGGAGTGTCGGAGAGTATTGGGAAGTGTCGGACATGACATGTCAAAGTTTTTGTTTTTGAAGTGTCGGTGCTTCATAGCTTGATAGCCCATTCGTTAATTATGAACGGAATAAAAAAATGGGAATAAGTAAGAGATAATATAACAACATAGAGTGGAGTAATTAATTGTTAGAAACTGAATAACGGTAGTTTAATTTAAAAAAAAAATTGTAGTTAAAGTTTGGTTTTGTGTTCCTTAATTCATGGATCTTGCACTAAAAGGATGGTTAAAATGGATCGGAGTGAGTATTTATTAATTTAACGCTCTGTCACATGTTAAATCTATTTCTTCTCAAAGTAACACACTTGTTGAATATAAGAATTTATAGTAAATAGTGTTTTTTAAGTAAATAAGATAGTGTTCTTTAAAGTTTGCATTACTACCGTGATGAACTGAATGCAATTTGAACGGACTTTGAGGCTCAAATATTGAAACGCAAGCTTCAAAAATTTAGGTAAATGATTCGGTAAAGACTGTGGCAGAACTTGGAATAAAACTGACGAATCAATCTCTAGTCACGATGTCCACAATCCATATTAAATCGAAAACGTGCAATGAAAATGACCTTCCATCTTTATCTTTTTATTTTCCTTTCATTTCACGCAGTTTTCAGATAGGTTTTGAGAGAGATCCACTTAAATGCTGTCTCAACATTACCAGTTTACCACTGCTAACCATGTTAGTGATTAACATCAATCAGTGCATGCTCACTTCAAGAACTTAATCAGAATTTCAAGATTGGAAAATCATTCTCTGCTATTTTTTATTTTAATATAAATTTATATATATATATATATATATATATATATATATATATATATATATATATAGGGGCAGGATATTCTTACACTCAATATTGACCATAGATCCATTTGTATCCAATGGCTCACATCGCTAAAATTTTTGAGCCGTTAGATATAAATGGAATCAACGGATAAGATTGAGAGTGTATCTTACATTGGTGTAAAATGATCCTGACTCATATATATATAGGAAGGTTATACTTACAATTTTTTTTTTACGACCATATCTTAACACCATCGATTTCCGTCAATAAACAGTTATCATTTATTGTGAATTAATAATTAATCAATGAGTTTAATTTACAAAAACCATAACCGTTGATTGGCGGAAATCAACCGTGTTAAGATATGGTTGTAAGAGGTTGTAAGTATAAACATTCTCATACACATATACATGAGATTTGATTTTCTCATGTTACATGAGAATTGAATTCTCATGTTGTGATTCAACTAGTGGTGGGTCCAACATTTATTAAAAAGTAAAAAAGAAAAGAAAAGTTTTACACACAAATCGAAATGTCACAACATGAGAATTGAAATCTCATGCAACATGAGAAAATGTTTTCCCTATATGTATATATATATATGAGACAAGATATTCTTACACCGGTGTAAGAGTTAGAAGTCTTACACTCAATCTTGACCATTGATCCATTTGTATCCAATGGCTCACATTACTAAAAATTTTGAGCCCTTAGATATAAGTGGGATTAGTGGACAAGATTAAGAGTGTAAGTTACACTGGTATAAAATGATCTTAACTCTATATATATATATATATATATATATATATATATATATATATATATATATATATATATATAGGGGAGTGGATCCTCTCATGTGAAAAAGTGATTATATGGTCATGTTATTTGATCACAATCACTCATTTAAAAATTATATATTTTTCTCTCTCTTATCTTATCATCAATGAGTGGTTGTGATCAAATAATATGACCACTTCCACATGAGAGGATCCACTCCCGTGAACTTTTAATCTATAAATAATTAAGGGAAATATTACTCTCATTTTACATAAGATATCATCTCTCATTTTCACTCACTTCGGTTTCCATACCCTACCATTTTCTTTTCTTTTCTTTTTCCTTTTTCTTGTAATGGTGGGACACACCTATTTTCTCTGTACAACATAAGATAATTATCTTATGTTAAATGAGACTAATAAAACCCAATAATTAACATAGACCACATATTAAATGGATTATTTAATCTGACTCGACGGGTTTAAATAAACTAACATGAATTTCCTTCTCTCACTCCTTTTCCCTTGTTTTGTGTATGGCTTTCTCCTCCTAACATCGTTTCCGGGTGTGTAATTCTCTGTGTATCTCAATCGCCTATTTCACTTAAATACGTTTAGTAGAGGAGAAATATTTTTAATTCGAGAACACCATTTACAAGAATATGGTGAAAAAATGAATTTCTCGGAAATATTATCAAAAAGTTATTTTGTAGGCTAAAATATTCACAAGAATGTTGGGTTAATTTTCTTGATACTATATTGGGTTGATTGTAAAATATTAATGAGAATATAGATTGAGGTTAATTATGTACAAAAAAAATTAAATATTCTCATCACATTAAATTATCAAAATAGCACCATTTGGTGGTATTTTAAGATATAAATTTTCTTCATAAACATAAATCCCAGAATTCAGCTTTCTCTGAAAAAAAATTATAATTCTTATACCAAACATAGATAAATTGAATTCTCAATATCATTTTCCCAAAATTTAAAAAAATTTCCTTCTACCAAACATTCTCTTTTAACATTCCTTTTACTACCAAATAGGAGTAAAGACTATCAAGCAGCACCGACACTTCAAAAATCCTGACATGTCGTGTCCGACACTTTCCGACACTCACCGACATTCCCCGACACTTCAATACCCATCGTAAAGATTCAAAAAATGTTCAAAGGTTACGTTTCTATTTTAAGTTTCAACTATTATATTCGTTAGATTACGATTACGATTTTATTGAGTTTAATATAAATATTTGGGATATTTTATGTTTCTTTGCAAAAATGATGGGTACTATAAGTTTAACTTTATTTTTTTATTAAATTATTGAATACTAAATATAATATACACTACATAAATTAAAAATATTATATAATATCAAAACGTGTTCTAACGTGTCGAAATTTAACATTTTTTATAATTAATGTGTCGAAGTGTCGTGTCCTATCGTATCCCAAAATTAAACATTTTTTATAATTAACGTGTCGGAGTGTAGTGTCATATCGTATCCCGTGTCCCGTGTCGGTGTCAATGCAACATAGAGTAAAGACATCGCTGTTCAGAAATCCATTTTGGTTTTTCGTTTCATTATGGATGATTGGTACTATCATTCATTGGTTGGTAGTGGAACTCAAGCTAACCATAACCATCTTTTGTAAAGTTGTACACAAGAGTACACGTTCTATGATATTTTGAATGGGTACACAACTCCACATTCTATGTTTAAACGTGAAAGAGATGCGTAATTCTAAAAAGCTTTTGCTCTTTTACATCAACATACACCCACAGCACGATTTAAGAACGTGAATAATGTGATAAACAATAGGATGAAGACCTTACGGATACGACTTACGAGAACAGTTTTGGCACGGAGGATAGAAGCAAATCGGAAAATTTTGTTTAAATTCACACTGCCGAATAAGTGAAGGAATATCCCATTCACCAATAAATTTTTAATGGGAAAAGTGTGTCTCATCTTAAATTATGTAAAATTGTGTCATTTTAAGAGGGTGAAAGAGATAGATAAATGAGAAGAGAGTTAACAAAAAAAAATAAAGGCGTGGGTCCCACCTCTTTGTGATAATGAAAGGATATAAGTGGTGTCATTTATAATGATAAACAATTTTCTTATTTTTAATTTCCTGTTCCAATATATATTATATCTATTTAAGTTGACTATTTAAATTAAATAAATAAATGAGTTTTTTTTTTTTATAAAAAAAGGTAATAGAAAATGAGTTTTATGACTTCATAGATGATACTTAATTATTGTCCTGAACGCTTGCGGCTTGGAAAGAAAATACAGCGTCGTTATGAATAAAGAAATCAAGATAGACACCTCATCCAATTTATGGCCAAATAACATTTGAGGGTGGTTATTGACGAGAATTATATATGGGTAAATATTTCTAATTTAACATGAATTAACCAAAAGTATAATTATCCACTCCGTAGTTCGAAAGTTATCTTCCTGGCTTAATATGATAATTAATTTTTACATGTCTAAAATTCTACATCGAATAATAAATGTTCAAGGTGAACACCATCTAATTAAGCCTAATTGAAGGGGAAGTTTTTAGAAAATAAATAAATAAATAAAAATCATTTTGCTTTCAATCTGTAGAGCGTGGCATTTGAGTTGGTTGGGTTTCAATAATAGCGATTAAGTAAAGAATAAAGAAAACAACTTACCAAGCATCTCCGAATTTGTATCCATCAATGGCTCGCGTTATTGTGCTGCTCCTCAATTTTAGAAGAAAAACATCAAATTGATATATAAGTTTAGACATATTTCTTCTAGAGATGATCATCTGAAAATTCTGATGTCAAAGAATTGGAATACTATGAATGGAGAGTGAGGGGAATGAAGCCTGGTCCGAGAAACTCAATGTTTTTAATTGTCCGATGAGTGGACATCTCGAACCAGACAACATTCCCCACATCCTCATTCTCCCACCTTTGATTATGCGCAAAATCATGTATAGTACGATTTTTCCCACATGCAAAAATAAGCAGCTAGGGACAATGAATGGTTTTTCTCTGTTTTCAATCTGAAACTGGAAATTGTTGGAGTGGGATATCACTTACTATTTATTAATGGAGTGAAAAAGAGAAGCTATGCTATCTTCATTGTTTTCTTGACTTTAGAACTCACCATGTGGCAGTTGGGGGGCTTCTCTTTGTCGTTAAGAATATCCAACATCGAGTTACAGATTGCTTGTGGACAAGGTTAAGATATTGAAAATTGCCTCATATTCTATACGCCATGTATATAACCTATCAATTTAACAATAATTACCACAGCAGTAATAATATTAAATCAATTTTATTCGAGTCATCAATGTAGACCTCCTTGAATTATATATATTATTATCTTTCTTTTACATTATCGTTAATTGTATCGAATATTAATCTCTCAAAAAGGAAATTTCTTCTTGAATCTGAATGAGTAAAACTGGTAGCTGATTTATCATTGCTGATCTGGCATGCACATGCGGTTAGATAGTTGTAGAAGAAGAGCTTTAGTTAGTTATTAACCTAGGTTTCTGCTACTGTACATAAATCAATAACTCAGTTTATTTTGTGTTTGAAATCATTTTCATCATCAGTACAATCTTCGGAATATTCTTTTCTCTATTCCAACTCATTTCCTCTGAGAAATTCATCAAGCTCGTGCATGATTTAAGTAGCATAAAATTCCTGATTAGTGCAACCGTGTTCATATGATTATGGCAATCGGATTAGAGGCGCCAATTTTTGTAGCTATTGCATTTCGTAGGTACTTAACCATGTGCACCTCTAAGATCCTAGTTTTTGTTTTTTTCTAAAAAAAATTAACATGTTTTCCTGGGAAAAAAATTAATTTCACAAGCATTGGAGCCTTTTGTCGGAAAAAGCTGTATAAAGGACAAATCTCCAAATTGAATGTGTCAAATGGTGAGATTAACTTTACTCGCAAATTTTGTGCATTATCATCTCTTTTAGTATAGCATAAAATACTACACCTCTGCTTTCCTAATTCTGTTTTATTTTCTGTTTGGTTTAGTCAGAAAAGGTCTCTTTCTCAACCTGCTTTCAATTTTATGCTCAACTAATAACTAAAAAGTCCAGTGAGAAAAAATAAAAATAAAAATCATTAGAGGTTGATGAAATACTCTTTCCCTTGTTACCAGACCCTCAGATTAACAATGCTAGCAAAAATGCTTGTTTGTCCGTGTCAATGCTTGCATACCTTCTGCTTGACAGATTTGAATATAAAATAAAGATATTACCTCTATGCGTTGACATGTAACATAATTGAAGAGGGGGTAAGAAGAAAAGAGAGGGAATGGGGATGGAAGGATGTTTACTTGCAACAACAGTTTCAGTCCTACTTTTGACCGTAAAATACATTTACAGGAGTCTGCCATATACGATATCAGGTTCCACCTTCATGGTCTAATATGACATACAATGCCAGTTTAGCTTAATGGAACTCCCACCCTCCTTTCCTTTTGACAGCTACTTGTTTCTGGATCTATTTTCTACACGTTCTGATCTCCGGAATAGAAAAACTTGTGGAGTGAGGAAAAGTATACTGGAACCAGCTAAAGGCAACTGTGTTTCCATTATTTGTTCCTATTGTTGTGCCTGGTCACTTGGATGCCCAGAACACTTGGTTACTTTATGCACTTTGTTCTGTGCTTCACTCACCAGAAATAGCTTCTCATCATTGCTAATCATGTCTACATAAAGAATTTTGCCACCTTGTTCTGATAAAATACAGGAAGCATTTGAAATTTCCAAATGTTTCATTGCAACCTTTACAAGCTCTTCAATGCTTTGTGGAACCCATAGGACAACTCCCTCTCTTCTCTCCTCTTTGTGATCCAATGGGTGGAAAGGAAATACTGTACATCTCTTTTTGGGAATTTCCTCTGTTGATGGCAACATCAGTGTTGCTGCAATCTCGGTGAAAGTATATAATTTGTTAGACTGCTTATATGAAAAAGGAGAGGAAATAAAAATAAATTTTTTATGAGTTTATTCACTTTGCTAGATATTTGGTATCCCAATACTTACTAAATACAAGATAGCGTATAGTATTGTGACATAAATGTATGGTGCTTCATAAGATTCTCGACATTCTAGGACAAAATATGCATGCTTTGAACGAATTTTAATTGCATACCAGACTTAAGAATCTTGACATCGCTCACATCCAAAATAGAGAATATCTAACATTCCCAGGTTCAAATGCCATTATACCAAACAGCTAAAGATCATCCAAGATTAATTATATGCTCAAGAAACATAGTCGTACCTCGAGTTTCAGGAATACTAACGGATAATTCAGCCAATTGAGAAACTTTTGCAACTTCAAGCATTTTGATCATATTTCTAGTTCCACATGTACGAGCTTCATCAAGCGGTGTATTTCCCCATCTGCCAGCAGGAAGTAGAGAAGGTTTGTAATTCAATAAACAAGACAAATATGTTATTATAAAGGTGGACACATGGCAAGTTATCATGAATGTACCAATTGTATTAGCCACTTTCACTAGTGCAATCCACCTGCTTCTGGCACGTGGCATATTTCTTTTCTCCCTCCCCCACCCCCTCCTCCCCATTCTTCACATTCTCACTCTTCTCTCGTTATCTTTCATTCCCCCTCTTCACTCAAACTTTCAACTTCTCATGCCCTCTCTTGAGTCTAGTAATGTATTTAATATTTTATTTTATTTTTATTTTTTGTGATTTCAATTAGTTATTTTTATTATTGTGTTAAGTATTGTTAAGAAGCGATCTAGTAGTTTATGTGAAGTTTGTTAATTTTAAAATTATAATAATGGGACAGGTTATATTTACAAACTTTTTTGTTTACAAACTACACTATATTCTCCCGGGAGAATACAAATTTTGCAAACCATACTATGTTCTCCCGGGAGAACATAGTGTAATTTGTAAAAAAATTTATAAACGGATCTAATTGTGTTAAATATTGTTTAATGATTTAGTAATGAATGTTAAGTGTGTCAGTTATTTTTGTTATATTGTTAATTATAGTTAATTAGCCACTTAGATTTAATATCAAATCTATTAGTAAGATTTTTTTTTTAATTTTGTTTATTACTGTTAATAAGTGATTTATTTGTTCGTATTTCTCTGATATTAGTAAATTAGCATTTTTTTATGTAGCAACATGGCATCGCCTTATTCGTCATCTTCCACTGAGCGAGTGATTAATCCCAGCTTATACAGAATGGACAACGGAGATCCAAATAAGGTACCCAATACTAGACGGACCATGAGAGATCATGTTCTATAGATACTGCCACGGAAGGCTCTAATCAAAATTCAATGCAATTTATTTTCCTTTCAGAGATTTCTCCACCGATAGCATGGCAAAATCACAAGGTCAACAAAAGATTTCCTAATACAGCTCTTTGACCAGAGCAATTCATCTGCTTCTGTCACGTTACAGACCCTTTTTTTTTTTAAATAAAATAAAATTGAATTACGATGACATAATTTTTGGATGGATCTTATCACCGGTAAGCGATACCATGTTGAATAAGGAGAAAACTAGAGGCATTCGACGAAATTCGTATGTCTCAACAACAATTATATAACAAGAACTAAACCATGTGGGACTTACCCCTCGCGATATTAACATCCTACTTACAATATTTTCGACAACAACAACCATAGAGGTCCAAAGCCATATTAAAGTACTGTCTAATAAGATATCGGAGTCAGGATTTGGATCATACCTGTCCTTAGATAAAACACTTGCTCCTGCTTCTAGAAGTAATCCAGCCATTGTATACAAACCTTCGGAGGCAGCTATGTGAAGAGGTGTACGCTGATCATAATTTTTGGCATTTGGATTAATTCCACAGACCAGAACCATTTTTAAAAGGTCCAACTCCCGCTTTGCAACAATCATGCAGAGAAAATTGCCAGCATCATCAATAGTCAGGGTAGCTCCCGCATTAAGAAGTAAAGATGCTACTTCTTCATGTCCATTCTTGATGGCATCAAGCAAGGGAGTACTCCCAAATTTATCTAAAACAAATTATTCTTTTAAATATAACACCATGTTTTGCTTCTAAGTAGCATATTCAATAAAATATTATCTGTGATTACTCAAAATGCCAGATGGGGTTTTAAAGTTCAAAAGCTAACCTGCCAAATTGATATTTACTCCTTGTTCAACAAGAAAGTGCGAAATATCTACATATCCTTTTGATGCTGAGATATGCTGTTATAACAAACATAAAAATAGTTAATAAAATGCACTTTCTCACCACTGTATTTGATCATATGGCTCCTGTATGCTCTCTCTAATGTTTTAAGAGTGAGCAGGAGGAAAAGACAATGCCAGAACTGAAGACCTGACATTGACCTATAAATTGTAGATTAGTATTTCTTTGGTGTTACTCTTTCGATTATTAGTTCATCCATAAATTAGAAGCAATACGAGAGAATGGAGCAATTTTAACTATATATAATTATGTATAATGAAGAAATGGAAATTTGTTATTATCGAATTCATGGAAGAATAAGTTGGATGCACAGGGTTACCAAGGGTGATCTGCCATCATAATCAGTCTTATTGGGATCAGCCCCTGATCCGATCAAACGTTTCAAAAGGTCAAGGTGACCATCATAGGCAGCACAGTTCATCCTCATAACCAGCTCTGTTTCCTGGTTTGCAATAGTCTGGGTGAAGTCTGATTCCAAAAGCTTACGCTTAAGACTGGAGTCTTTTCCCTGTCAGCCAAGTACAACCATGAATCAGCCAAGTACAACCATGAATTATAAATGTATCAAATCAAAATTTCTGGCCAAAGGCCAAAGAAAATGGATTATGAATTTCCTTCGGCAAAAAGACCATGGACTACGATATGCTTTCTTTTTCTCTAGAACTTCCTGTGTGTCAAAAGTTATTACCATAATACCCATATAAGCACAAGTGTAATAGTGATTATTTCAAAATGACTTGATTGCCTAAATCATCTCAAAATTGCCAATGTGAAGCAATCAACCAGTTCCCCCTCTATATCATAAGCCATCTTTGGAAGCAATGGAGTTCAGCAAACTGTTCCCTGAGGCTGGTCAAACTACTGATAAAAAAATTTCTTAGACCACAGACTCCTTCCAGATCCTCAGTTTCGGTGGTAAACCAAGGGCTTTGATGCATCTAGTATTCTAGTAGGTAATGTTTTTAGTCATACATGTAATAATCAAAAGGAAGCAATGCCAAGAAAGAAAGGGTAAACTCTTATTTTAGAAAAGAAAATCCACAGAAAACATACCTCAAGGAGATTGTTCAAGATAATACGGCCATCTACAAAGTATATCTTCAGTATTTCTGTAAAGGATTGCTTATCAAGTCGCAAAACCTTGCAAAATTCATGAGCTTGAACCATGGAAGTTTGAGGCATATTGCAAAGAAAAGAAACCTCGCCGAAGTAACTATAGGTATGCAATGTGATTGTCTCTTCTGTATCACAATCTCCCCTCCTTATCTCATGCTGTAGACAAGAAGAAAAGCTGTCAAGCCAGATATAAAAATGAGATATACTTCTCAAATATAGAAATATGAGTTAAAAGTAAAATAGTCCATCCTTAACAATGCCTTTTTTGCATATATTTGATTTAGTAAAACTAATACATCACTTCCTGGTTTTGATTATATATTTCAAGTTTTTTTATCTCCTTTTTAACGTAAAATATTCTGATGTGACCTTCAACTTCTTTGAAAATTTGTTTGGAGTCAGGTACAGTTAGGTCAGAACAGAAAGGGCAGCATTCGTGTTTCTCACTAGCGTTACATTGCCAACTCCTTTTCCAAACAGTAGACACTAGAGTAGGCAGTTGATACGGGCCTGCAGGCTAAGGTATACACCCGAAGGAGGAATAGGGCCCCAGCCCAAGCCCATACCATGGGGGAAGAGAGTTTGTTAGCTGGGGAAGAATCTGTTGTGGTCGCGGAACAGAAAGGGGTTAGGGAATGAGAGAGAAAGTAATATAAGGAGGGTGGCGTGTGCTGCATGGGGTATCTTGGATCATCTTATGGCTGGACCTGGGAGAGACTAGAGCCTCTCTATATGCTCTAGAATTATCTTTTGCATTCCTGTCTTTATCTTACTGTCATGTTTGTCAATTCCCTGTAATTAGGATTTCTTTCCTTGCAAATGTAATTGAGAGTAATACTGATCTGAGTTACTTAAATAGAATCTGAGTTTCGTTAGTGTTTCTGGAAATTTGCTTGTCTCTATCAATTGGTATCAGAGCTCCGATCTCGGGGCTCTGTGAATGGTATCCACGCGCGCGATGGAGAACCGATGGGAAACTATGGAAGAAAGGATGAGAAATCAGGAGGCGAGTCAGAACGAAGTGTTGCATCGGTTGCACACGGCGGAAAGAGGCCAAACCGAGGTATTACGTCAGCTGGGAGAGATAAACAGAAGAATGGCCAATATCGGAAATAGATCACAACGTCGCGAATCACACGATGGTGGCACGAATTCGGAGGGATCTGTGGAACGTCATCGTTCAGGTAGAGGAGAACGAGTTCCACGACGTCTGGAGGTTCCGGTATTTTCAGGGGAAGATGCATATGGATGGCTGAATCGAGTGGAAAGATATTTTGCGGTCCATGGAGTAACGGAGGAAGAAAAACTTGCCACGGTTTTGGTTGTCCTGGAGGGGGAAGCGTTGAATTGGTACCAGTGGTGGGATATTAACACCAACAACCCGGACTGGGGAGTGTTCCGACGGGAGATCTTGAGTCGGTTTCAACCAGAAGCCTTGGAGAATCCTTACCGTTCGTTGTACACCCTCAAACAGACCGGAACGGTTGCGGAATTCCGAACCGAGTTTGAGAAGGTAGTTGGGGCTTTAAGATTCGAGGATGAAGACCTGTTGAAAGGAGCATGGCTCAACGGGGTGAAGGACAGTATAAGAGAAGAACTCTTGATGAATCCCACGCTGCGGCTAGCGGACATGGTGAAAATGACGTTGAAGATAGAACGGAGGAATCTGGCGTGGATGGAAGAAGGGGTGATTTCGGCTGGAACGGTGTCGTTTGGGGCTAGAAGCGGAAATAATCGAAGGTATGGAATGGGCTCTAATGAAGTCCGGCCCAATACTTATGCTAATGGGCCTACGACAAACAGAGGGGCCCAAATGCCCAACTCTTATTTGGGGAACCCTAATTCCCAAACCATTGAAGGACATAAGGGAGCGGCGGCTTCGAAGGGTTCGTCCTCTGCGACAGGTGTGGGCAATCCGACGATGACGGAGAGCCACGGCAGCAGCAACAGACGGTTGTCGCAAACCGAGCTCCACGAACGCCAGAGAAAGGGATTGTGTTTCAAATGCAACGAGCGATGGAACCCTACCCATCGTTGTAGAATCAAGGAACTACAGATCCTGTTGGTCGAGGAGGAGTGCGAGGACGAGGAGGGGGCTGGAGAGGCGGTGGGGCAAACGGAAGAGTCTGCCGGAAAAGAGGTCGCTTTCCATTTGTCCATGCAAGCACTGATGGGGCTCTCTTCAAACCAAGCTATGAGGATGCAGGGGACGATCAACAGTCAACCCGTGGTGGTGCTCGTTGATAGTGGAGCTTCCACAAACTTTGTCGCTCAACACCAGGTTCAGAAATTAGGGTTGGCCATGGAAACCACGAAGGGGTTCAACGTTCAGGTTGGGGATGGTCACCGAGTTTATTGTCATCAGGTGTGCAAAAAGGTAGGGGTACTTCTACAGGGAGTGGAAATAGTCCAGGATTTTTATGTGTTTGAGCTGGCAGGGATTGACTTGGTGCTAGGTTGGGACTGGTTAGCTGGATTGGGAGAAATTCGGGCAAACTTCAAACATCGAACACTGACTTTCGGAGCATCCGGTCGAGAAGTTACCTTGAGGGGGGAACCAGCTTTGGTTAGAGAGGAGGCCTCGTTTCATTCTCTTATGAAGGCTCTAAAAGACGAGGGTGAGGGGTACTTGGTTACCCTAGATCTCACTGAGTACCATTCAGCTCAGGATTGGCCAGAGTTACAGAAGTTGCTTGCTAGATATGAGGAAGTTTTTCAGGAACCAAAGGGGCTACCTCCGAGGCGTTTCCAGGACCATGCAATAACACTAAAAGCGGGAAGTGAGGTTCCGGTTTGCCGTCCTTTCAGGTACTCTCATCATCAAAAAAATGAGATAGAAAAAATAGTGGCTGAACTCTTAGACAATGGCATGATCCGGCAGAGCATTAGCCCTTATGCCAGCCCGGTGATTTTGATAAAAAAAAAGGATGGAAGTTGGAGGGTATGTGTAGACTATCGTGCCCTCAATCGCATGATAATACCGGATAAATTTCCGATGCCAGTAATTGAGGAGCTGCTGGATGAGATTGGTGAGTCCAAGATTTTTTCTAAGTTGGATCTCAAGTCCGGCTATCATCAAATCCGCATGAGGGAGGAGGACATCCCCAAGACAGCTTTTCAAACGCATGAGGGGCACTATGAGTATTTGGTAATGCCTTTTGGGCTTACCAATGCCCCTTCTTCGTTTCAATCTTTGATGAACGAGGTACTCAAATCGTTCCTTCGTAAGTTTGTATTGGTTTTTCTGGATGACATTCTAGTTTTTAGTTCGGAGAGGACATTACATCTGGAACACTTGCAACAAGTGTTGGATGCGTTACAAGCTTATCAACTCAAGGCAAACAAGAAGAAATGCAGTTTTGGGTTGGATAAGGTGGAATATTTGGGACACATAATTACTTCAGAGGGTGTTATGGCCGATCCCACAAAGGTGTTAGCAATGGTGAATTGGCCTGTTCCTTCCACAATCAAAGGCCTGCGGGGTTTTCTTGGTCTCACCGGTTACTATAGGAAGTTTGTCAAGGATTACGGGAAGGTAGCAAAACCATTAACCGAGTTATTGAAAAAGAATAAATTCAAGTGGAGTGCAGAGGCTCAGTTAGCTTTCGACCAGCTGAAAGGTATTATGAGTACGGTTCCAGTCCTTGCTGTCCCAAATTTTGACAAACCATTCTTAGTGGTAACGGATGCGTCAGGCCGAGGCATTGGTGCGGCTTTAATGCAAGAGGGCAGACCCGTGGCCTACATCAGCCAAGGTTTTTCCCCGAGAGCCATGGGTAAATCGGTTTACGAAAAGGAGTTGATGGCTATTGTTTTTGCCGTTCATAAGTGGCGTCAGTATCTCATGGGACGTCATTTTGTCATCAAAACCGATCAGAAGAGTTTACAGTTCCTTACCAATCAGCAAATGTTAAATGAGGAACAGCAGAGGTGGTGCTCTAAGTTATTTGGTTTCGATTTCGAGATACAATACCAACCGGGTAAAGAGAATGTAGTAGCGGATGCCTTGTCCCGTCAGATGTCTTTTATGGCCCTGTCTTCAAACCAGCCAGCTTACCTAGCCGAATTGGAACAAGAAGTTCAGGCCGATCCTCAACTGAGGGGCATCACTCAAGATTTATTGTTGGATTCCACTTCTCATCCGGGGTTCACACTACAAGGTGGAACGTTACTTTTTAAAGGTCGGTTGGTTATTTCCAAGGGGTCAAAACGGATCCCTGACATCCTTCGGGAGTTCCATGACTCGTGTATTGGCGGGCATTCAGGCTACTTTCGCACATTCAAGAGGATTGAGGGGGTGGTTTACTGGGAAGGCATGCGCAAGGAGATTCAAAGGTATGTGGCTGCTTGCTCAATCTGCCAACAAAACAAGGTACAAACTTTGTCCCCTGCTGGTCTTTTACAACCCTTGCCTATCCCTTCTACTGTATGGGCAGACATTTCCATGGATTTTGTAGGAGGTTTGCCCAAGTCTATGGGTAAAGATACTATCTTTGTGGTGGTAGATAGGCTGTCCAAATATGCACATTTTCTTCCACTTACACATCCGTTTTCTGCGGTTGATGTGGCCGGGGTGTTTGTTAAGGAAATCGTTAAATTACACGGTTTCCCTCAATCTATCGTCTCCGACAGAGACAAAGTGTTTTTGAGTACTTTCTGGGCCGCTTTGTTTAAGAGTACCGGCACTCAGTTGAAGTATAGTACAGCTTATCATCCTCAGTCCAATGGGCAAACTGGGGTAGTTAATAGAGGTTTGGAAACCTATCTGCGGTGTTTATGCAGTCCTAAACCCCAGACTTGGATGAAATGGTTGCATTGGGCGGAATTTTGGTATAACACTTCTTACAAGGACCCTACGGGCATGACCCCTTTCCGGGCTTTATATGGCTGTGAACCTCCTCATTTGGTACGCATGGGTAATTCCTCATCCTTGGTCGAGGCGGTGGATAGCTGGTTGGCTGAACGGGATGCTGTCCTTGATGAATTGAAACAGAATTTGGTTACTACACAAAATAGGATGAAAGCCCAGGCGGACAAGCGTCGAAGGGATGCAAGTTTTGAGGTGGGGGAGGCTGTTTATCTTCGTTTCCAACCTTACCGTTTGAGATCTTTGGCCCGCAGGATCAATGAAAAGTTAAGCCCGAGATTTTATGGCCCTTTTCCGGTGTTAGAACGGGTGGGGGCTACGGCTTATAAGCTGGACCTGCCGTCCTCTTCGCGCATTCATCCGGTTTTTCATGTGTCTTTGTTAAAAAAGGCGATTACTGTTCCGGAACTGGCTCAACCACTTCCACCTCAACTGACAGCTGAGTGGGAGTTACAAGTGGAGCCAGAGGAGGTGCTAAAATGGCGTCGTTTGTCACAGGGTCCCTTGGAGGTCCTTATTAAATGGCAGCACCTTCCTTCTTTTGAAAATACTTGGGAACTTGCTAGTACCATGAAACGTCAATTTCCCCACTTTGACCTTGAGGACAAGGTCCTTAAATCGGGAGGGAGTATTGATACGGGCCTGCAGGCTAAGGTATACACCCGAAGGAGGAATAGGGCCCCAGCCCAAGCCCATACCATGGGGGAAGAGAGTTTGTTAGCTGGGGAAGAATTTGTTGTGGTCACGGAACAGAAAGGGGTTAGGGAATGAGAGAGAAAGTAATATAAGGAGGGTGGCGTGTGCTGCATGGGGTATCTTGGATCATCTTATGGCTGGACCTGGGAGAGACTAGAGCCTCTCTATATGCTCTAGAATTATCTTTTGCATTCCTGTCTTTATCTTACTGTCATGTTTGTCAATTCCCTGTAATTAGGATTTCTTTCCTTGCAAATGTAATTGAGAGTAATACTGATCTGAGTTACTTAAATAGAATCTGAGTTTCGTTAGTGTTTCTGGAAATTTGCTTGTCTGCCAATGATTCACGGTTCAAAGAAGTCAACTTTAAGTTTAGAGGCCTTTTTATTCCCTAAAACTTAACCCCGTGTCATATATCTTTCCTACCGAGCATTTACCTCAAGCAGAAATACTATCATAGCATCACAACAATCTAAAACTGCAAATTTGGAATATATTATGGATTAGTGGAATTGAAATGAGGAAGCATGAGAGAAAATAACATTGAGTTGTTCTTCTATATATATATATAGTCATACAAATCAATGGGTTACCAGAATCCATACCAGGTCACCATGATATACGAAGTAAAGTTGATCTGCCACATCTCCTGGCTCCATTACCAATTCCCCTGGGAGGAAAAACTCTTCGTGGACTTTGGTTACCTATTAAAGCAGATTTTGGATTAGACAGTTTCTATGTTGTTCCTGTTATGTGTAAAGAAATATAACATATCAAATACTGGTAGTTTTAAGAGAGCACATAAACTGAAATGAAATACAAGAATGACATATCAACTTTCCTCAGTGATCCACAGGCATTGATAAGACAAAATATATGCTAATTGAATTTATCTCTTTCATTATTTTCACACCAAGGTTTTGGGTCAACTTGAGTATTTTATGGGACTTGAAGTGGCTCAGTTGTCAGTCCACTGCTAGTGTTGCAATTTCACAAAGGAAATATGCACTAAATTACACAAAATGTAAAAAGAAAAATGTAAACTTCACATTCCAATTATAGAAAGTGAGAGCATATGTCTTACAATCAGCTTAATAAACTCCGAAGAGCATCCCTTGAAAAGAGAAACTTTCTGAATGAACTGATCATACAAAATTATTGAAATCTGCAATAAGCTCTCGGGGATTAGAAGTAGTGACAGGTGAATAATTTTTCTGTTAATTGAGCAGAGAGAAATAAACTAATAGAAATACCTTTGTGCGAACAGTGATTGGGATATCCTGAAGAACAGAAGCTTCGGTGTAGCTGCGATCATACTGTAAGCGCAAATGACCTTTAATGGCATTACTTATGTGCTTGTCCAAATTGTTTTTATTGACGTACTTAATGATTTCAGCCATTTTATCCCTGAACCTCTCTGTTTTTGATCCTTTGACAATCAATGCAGTCATATTGCCAAGAAGGTAAGCGCCCAGAATCATGTCAAAGGAGACATAGATCATGATAAATATCATTTCTCTGACATTGACTGCATGAATGTCTCCATAGCCTACAAAATGAATGATATACAGGCAAATTTGATGGGCAGAAATGAAAAAAGTGGGAATTAATGTATTGAGTATGTGAGCGTGACTGACCAACAGTTGCCATGGTAACAATTGCAAAGTAGAGTGATGTGACGTAACGCTTCCAAAGATTGATGTTTCTGAAGTCAGAATAGGTGTATTCACCCATCTTCAAGCTGCCAATCCAGGTGTGAGCTTCCTTAGAGGGGGGCATGGTGGTAGCAAGATAGTAGAAGATGCAGGCAGCAGTATGAGTGCAGTAAAGTTCAACAACGAGAAGTTTCACAATTCTGGTAAATAGGTAATTCACTCTAATATCTTTCTCCACCCTCTCGAAAAATTCGGTTACTCTACAAGCTCGGCATAGCCTTATCCATAGCAGATATCTCACAACCTCTTTCTTCCCAGTAGCCTGCATTGTGCAGTGCAGTGCAGTGTTACTGTTACCTCTCTCTCAACCCGCAATCAATCATAATCATATATATAAAGAAAAGGAAAAGGAAAAGGGGATATATATATATAGAATAGAATTGAATTGAAGGTAACCTTGTAAATATAATCCCAGGGGAGACAACTGAGAAGATCAAGGATGAAGCGAGACTTGAGGTAACTGATGGCAATTTGATAGCGATTGTAGACGATGCAATAGGAGTGGGTGTCGCGATAGGCCACGAAGAAGCGGAGAGCAATGTCGATGAGGAAAACGAACTGGCCGGCGATGTCAAGGAGGAAGATCTGCTCTGGTAAGCCTCTGAAGAAACCGAACTCCATTGGGGTGAAGAACGATGAATAGATTGCCCATATCAGAATGAAATGCTTCCACAAGAGGTACAACCTGCAATTCCCCCATTTCTCACTCTCAACTCTCAACTCTCAACTCTCAACTCTCAACATTCAACCCAATCAATATACATAACATGCCCTTTCAATATACATAACATACCCTTTTCCATTTTCACTTTCTTTTTTTAATGGACCATGATTTATAATTAAAATTTAATAATTATATCATTCAATTTTATTTTATTTTATTTGTTTCTAATAATATTTAGATATAATTTTCAATTTATATGCATTTTTTAAATGGAAAATTGCCATTATTGAATTCTTTTAAGACAAAAAAAAATTTATGATTGTTATATTTATTTTACAAGACAATTTTTATTAAAAGGGAAAAATATTTAAAAAAAGACGTCGTTATAAATTATCTGCATTTATTCCCAAAACGACGTTGTTTTGGTATTGAAATATTAAAAAATTTAAATATAAAGACTATTATAAGCTTAAAATAAATTAAAATTACAATAACACCATGATTTCTGCCTCAAAACGACGTCGTATTGGGCTTACTGCAGATAAGTTATTTGCAATCACAAGTAAACCCTTTTTAAATTCCATCTTTTCATATGTTAAAAAATTTCTTTAAAAATACCATACTAACCAAAGTCTTTATTTTCTATGTTATCTCTTATTTAATTTTCATTTTATAATATTCTTTCACCTATGGGGTGAAACTGGGCCGGGCCGGCCCGACCTACATGGGCCTATGGCTCGGCCTATGTCATGCCAGCCCTAACCTAATATATTTCATAAAATAGGCCGGCTTGGTACTTGGAAAAAGTGTGTTTAATAAAAAAAGTCGTATGCTCACTTTCACAAGACCTGGCCTATAAGCCTACGGGCCGACCTATATTGTATTATTTATTTTAAATAAAATAATATAGAATAAGTATGCCTTGAAGAAAAAATAAAAGATATAAATTTAATCAATTGCAATTATTTATAACTTAATTATATTCGATTATATTTTAATAGAAATCTGACTTTATTTCTTATATAGGAGGAACCAACATCTCAGCATGTTAGATTGTGTATATGAATATATTAAAAGGTTTTTGCGAGAGGTTATACTTACTACAAGTATCATGATGTGTTTGTTGGATTCATGCAGTTATTTTAATTTACATCGTATGGATTTGTTTGTTAGATATGATGAAATATATGTCATTTAGTTTGAGCATTTTGCTTTTGAAAGTAACTTAATTACAAATTGTATGAGTTTTTGTTGTGATTCATACTTCTGTTTGGACGTTAAAATTATAATTTTTGGTTTAGCAACGAAATTTGAGTATTTTGTAAAGTTGATTCATGGTTTTACTTGAAAGTTAAAAATTAATAAGCTAACGGGCTAAGGCAGGCCATTTGTTTTTTTTTTTTTTTTTACAAACGGGTCAAGTCAGGCTAACAGTTAGACTCGTATTAGGCTTGAGTCAGGCCAAATTGAAATTTTTGGATGTAGACTTGGGCTTTTTGTGAGAAAACTTGGTCCAGTCCAGCCCACCTTCACCCCTACTTTCACCATCAGAAATTTATATTTAAATAATTAAAAAAAATTCATATGATCTCATATCATAGGATTTATTCCCAATATTCTTTATAAAGCTCAATCTTTTATAAGATGACACATGGACAAACGCAACTTAATGCAATGAGACCATGTGGATGTGGCATATGAGTAGTGACACAAACTTAACCCATGTTTTATTTTCCTAAAAGCTAAAATTTAATCAAACATTATTTTGTAAAAGTTGTTATTATAAAATAAAAATTACAAGCTAAAAGTTTACATGAGAACAATTTTTTA
The DNA here is from genome assembly GCA_032173675.1 of Gastrolobium villosum. Lineage (NCBI taxonomy): Eukaryota > Viridiplantae > Streptophyta > Magnoliopsida > Fabales > Fabaceae > Gastrolobium > Gastrolobium villosum. The sequence goes on from JAVKPL010003729.1 coordinate 101,971, forward strand.
ATGTATATGTCAGTTTTTTGGATTTTTCATACTTGTTTTAGAAATTTAATTTTATTCTAAATTTGTATTTATACATTATCTAACCTAATGATTTGTTCTTTTATTAGATACACCACCACCCCATAGCATGTTTCCTCCAGAAAGCAGTATTCTGTATTTCTACTACAGAATTAATTCCGGAGCCTATACCAAAAAAAAAAAAAAAAAAAAATTCCGGAGCAACTAGAAAGAGACTCCTTCTAGCAAGTTGATGTATCATACCCTGATGATATAACATACATAATAAAGGTTTACTCTCTCTATCGCACGATGAAAGTAAACAAACTAACAAGACTTGGGTGAAGTGGTAATATGAGTTGAACCGATAAATTCGTTAAAATGGGGCAGATTGAGTTACATATCTTAACTCATCAACCCGCTTCGACCTATCCCGTTTGATTATGGGTCAAAACGAGTTGATGTCGGGTCGAGCAGATTAGCCCGCGGGTCATATTTTTTAATTATTAGATATGTTTTATTTGTCACTAAACTTTTATGATATACATTTTTTTTATCTTAGTACTCCTCTCGAAAAAATAAAGAAGAAAAACTTTTTTTATAACATAGGTTATCCATATAGATAAAAATAAATTCCTAAAAAATGTCCGACTGATTATTAGCATAGATTCAAGTTTGAAATTGAAAAAAAAAAAGTAAAGGGTGTGAAATGAAAATAAGAAATATTATAAAATTAATAAAATATAATTTATTTTAAAATTTTAATTAATTTTTATTTTTTAGAAAAGTGACCTGTCAACTCACCATAAAATAAATGAGTTATACTTTTCAAATCATATTTAAGAGACAGACGGGCCCACCCATTTTTGGAGGGTTAGTAGCGGGACTCTTCCGTTTTGCAACCTCTACCTGGAATCACCCTCATCTGATTATTATGGAATACTGCATGGAGGATTGAAGAAAAACTGCATGTCCCAGTTCTGATGTAGCGAAATATTTACTGTACATCGTTGCACCACTTATTCGATCCACGAGCCAGTTAAAATGGAACATTTTATGTAATGTGTGTATGAAAAATAGAAGGAAAAAAAAAACTAAATGTCAATCTTTTTAAGAGAAAAGTGATTATCGATCCTTTTAAATAACATAATTTATATCATTTTACTCTTACAAAGAAGTGAGATTCACACCTTTATTTTATTTATTTTTTGTCATCTCTTCCTTCTTTTTTATCCATCTCTTCCTCTCTCTTAAAATAACATAATTTTACATCTTTTCAAATGACACACATTTTACCCATAATTATCGGTATATCAAATGTACCGAAAATGCTCTTATATAGATGCTGCTTAGCAAGGGACTGTGCTACTTTATTTCCTTCTATAATGACATGCTGATTTGTTCTAATAAAAAATTATTTCATCTTTTTTCTTTAAAACCCCAATAATAATTTTATATAATCACCAACTATCTTTTTATTTTATTTTTTAAGTCTTTTTAATTGTAATGCAAAAATAATTTTTAATTTTAAAAAAAAAATTCAAACAAACTTTAATGTTAGAGCCCAAGATGACCTTGGTTCGGTGAAAAAGCCCGTAACAACAAAACAAGACAAAGTAATAAAGGGGACCCGCAAGGGGACAAACAAAAAACAAATTCATATATATGTTGGAAAAACTCGCAAAACAAAACACATGTGCTCTATCCTAAACTCCTACGGGTGCGGTTGAGATTTGAGAACAGCTGGTCTGTCTTAGTCTGGTGTTGTGTTGTGTCAATTCATGTACTCTATAGTCATGCTATGGCGGTTTATCGGTGACGATAAGATCGATAGAAAAAGTTAGCAGCTATATATAATATATACTTACCGGTTATCAGGATGAATCACAAATTGCCGCCATAGTTCAGTAGGCCTTCCTCCGCCTGTGGCGGAACTAGCTTCGGGGTCGCCGTAACATGCCACCATCCGATGCCCCAAGCTTTTCCACGTCGCCTCCGAATTATCGCTCTCCCCTCTCCTCCTCCTCCCTCTTCCGTCATCGCCATTCATGGTGTGGTGGTCTTAGGCCACCCTCCACTTATAATTTAACAGAAAACTAAACGTAACGGCGCGCGATGTATATATATATATGTGCGCACAGTACAACAAGAAGCTCTTCAGTTGAAAACTAACTTTAAATAAAGAAATGGTTTAAGTTACATATAAGCAGCGAAGAGTTGAGGCTTTCACCCTCACTCACATTCACGGACTGCCATCACTGATCCTTTATTTTGGACGCTACCAAAAATAATCCTAAAAATAAGAACCTTTACCAGTGTGAGTTTTGCGGTGATAAATTAAAAAGAATTTCGAATTTTAAATTACATCATTAACATGAACTCCCATGCGACTTTAAAACTTTGGCAATTTTATAGATCGAATCGAACCATTTTATTTTTTTGCGGAGGAAATATTCTAAGACTTGACCGTAAACATGTTACTTTGAATTCAATTACAATTGTTATGTTACTTTAAGGAAAGGATAGCGCAGTACGAATCTATAGCACTGGTTTGTGAAATATTCCGTTTTAGTTAAAACTATAATTTCAAATAAGCCGGAAAGCCTGTGTCCATTCTTACACCCTCTAATGGCATGTTTCATCCTATAAATAGTTTTTTTTTTTTATATATATATATAATCCAAATCTGCTAGAGATATTTGATGTCGTCAAGTATCAATAGCTCCTGGGCTCCCAAATCCTTCATTGATTATTTAAGTTGTTATTTTAATTATTTTACCTGTTCGTTAAGTGATTAGTTTGGTTCTTTTTAATTTTAACGAAAGTGATTGCGGGTCGTACGTAGTTAACTTTCATTATTCATTTTGACCCAATTACGGATGAGGGGGTTTCGTTTTCTATAAAATATTGTTGCGTTTTGAATTGTAAAATTAAGGTTCAGAACGACCTTCGGATTAGGGATGTGCATAGGTCGAACCGAATCGGATTTTTTGAAAAACTGAACCGAATTGGTTTAAATGGTTCGGTTCGAAAGTGGTTCGGTTCGGTCCAAAACTGGTTCGGTTCGGAAGTGGTTCGGTTCGAAAGTGGTTTGGTTCGGTTCCGAACCGGTTCGAAATTGGTTCGGAACCAGTTCGAAATTGGTTCGGAACTGATTCGGGTCGACCCTCTTTTGAAAAGAAAAAAAATTTAAAAATAAAGTTATTAAAATTAATTTGGTTTGGTTTGAAAATGGTTCGGTTCGGTTCAGAAATGGGTCGGTTCTTAAACCGGTTCTAAAAACCGATTCGGTTCTTAAACCGGTTCTAAAAACCGGTTCGGTTCATGAACTAGTTTTTTAAAACTGGTTATTTTATGGAGCGGTTCGGTTTGGTTCATGGTTCGACCCACTTTTTTGTTAGGATAACGGAAACAGGTAACGGAATTTTTTTAATTAATTGTTTTCTAAAATAAAAAGTAGTAAAGAAAAGGATCTCAAAACATACATGTTACTATGCAATAATAAAAAGTCTATTGACAAAAATAACAGCACAAAATAGTACGAGAAAACACATTAAATGCTAAGAAAATGCTTAATAGTTTGAACAATTTTATGTTTCTTGAAATTGCAAAATAGAAAATAAAAAAAAAAATACAAGTTACAATATTGATCAACGGGCTTGTCCTAGAACCTGGTTAAGTACAAGTTGATAATTTGTTAAATTGAATTAAATTTGGTCTATTGTGAATTTGTGAACCAGCTTATATTTGGCACAACTCGCAGCTCAACCTGAATTAACATTTTTAATATTTACACAATTGATGCTTTGGTGGCGGGAAAGAGGAATGTTATATTTACTCTTATTTTAGTCATTTTAGTCTTACTACCTGATCTGTTATTGTTGGATTAATTTGAAATTAACAGTAGTACATTTTTTTTTTAACTAATAATTTTAAATTGACCTTACGGTAATTAATTAGGTAATAAGAATAAGATGAGGGATATTCTCACTACCAAAACTTTTCACTTTCAATTTATTACCTATATAATCACCATTAGATTAACATTTTCTCTTTTTTCAAAATTTTTTTAACATTCTCTCTCTTTGATCTAATGGTGATGTGATGGATAGTAAGTTAGTAGTAAGAATTTTTGATAGTTAGAATATCCTTATTCTAAAATTAATAAGACTAAAATAATAATAAGTATAACTGTCACGTTATATTTTTCGTACCAAACACTGACACTATATATAAAATAAATTTTAAATTTTTTTATTAAATACGCTTAACGTAGCTCAATCTGGGCCAATTGGAATTTTTAAGTTGGGTTAAGCTATAGCCGGGCTATTATTTTTATTTTATAGGTTAAAAAACATGAGTTGACCCAAAAATATTTTTAGAGGCTGAATAGGTGGATCCGATGGGTTGACAATAATAAAGGAATTGAATAGCCAAGGCTCTCTTGGGTGCAATGAGGAAAGTGGTTGAGATTTTGGGTTTGTGGGGTGTATTTCATAGTTTGTGGGCCATGAATCTTATTCTCTCATGGTTTGCATTAACTCATTCGTTTAGGGGGCATTTGTTAGAGGAAAACTTTTGATTTACTCGAAAATCATGATTTTCAGAAATATGATAAAAATATTCAGTTTACTATAATATCTGAAAATAAAAAATTTATAAATATTTAATTTCCTAAAAAATTTAAATGAAACTTTGTACCAAAGGACCTGAGTCTTGTGAAGAAGGCTACACATTTTTCCACTTGTATGCATTCTTGATTCGATATATTCAGCAACTTCTTCATAAAGATTGAGCAATTATTACTTTACATTCTGTCAGATAACCTAAGGACATAAATGAGCAGTCCACCATCTAATTTAGATCATTCCAACTCTTAAGGACATAATTAAGTAGAATGGCTTATGAATCCGTTTGGATTGACTTTTTTAAAAAGTCTTTTTTATGCATTGTTTATTTTTTAAAATATTTTTTACAAAAATTAAAGTTATTTAAATTTTTAAGAAAATATTTAATTTTCAAAAAAAATTATATTTAATTTTTGGCTTCTACTTTTTTAAAAACTGAAATTTTTAACTTAAAAAAAAATAGATTTTTGATTTTTTTTATAATTTTTATTTTTTAAAAAAAGGGAGGTATGCAAACAATCTTTTTTTGATAAGTGTTTTTTTTTTATAAAAAAGTAATTTATCAAGGACAAAAAAGTCCATCCAAGTCAAATAAAACTATTTACGATAAATTTCTACATATAAGTGGTGAGGATCCCAACTAATAACATGGCGAATCTAGAAATTTATGGAAGAGGAACAAATTCATAAAGGGAAAAATATTTTTCCTTCTAAATTACACAATTTATATCATTTTACTCTCATAAAGATATGGGACCCACATTTTTATATTTTTTTCACTCTCTTTTTTCTTTATCTAACTTTTTCTCTCACTCAAAATGACACAACTTTACATCGTTTAAAATGATATATACTTTCCCCATTGATAAATGAATTGGAGCGAATTAAAGCAAAACCTGTTGCTTATCATGCATATAACAATGAAGTAAAACCTTATAACGAGGGAAAATATATAAAAGCTTCCTACTGTTTATAAAATTGAAGTTGAGAGCTTTATCCTTCGGACACACAGACAATTCTACTATAAAGATGAATGAAGCAGAGGTTTTGTTATTGATAAACTTGAATTAGAGTCTTATTCGTCGATATAATTTATTAAGAATTATGTTAAACGAATAATATTTTTAAAAATAATAAAGATGTATAATAGATTATATATATATATATATATAGATAAAGGATTTCTCCGGTCACCGGAGATAAAGTTATCTCCAGTGAATTCAAAACGATGTCATTTTAGGCCGAAAATCAAGTTATTTTTGTAATTAAATATATTGCAGGGTTATATTAGTCTTTATCATTATAATTTTTTAATCTTATAATTTAATTCACAATAAATGATAACCGTTGATTGGCGGAAATCAACGGTGATAAGATATGATTATAAGAGATTGTAAATAAAATGTTCTAACTATAACCTTGCTATATATATATATATATATATATATATATATATATATATATATATATATACACATACACATATAGGATGTTTCAGTAAAATATATATGATATAAAAATAAATAAAATTACAAAAACACCCTTCATTAATTCACCTAAAATTACATAAACACCCTTCATTAATTAAAATGACGTAATTTTGGAGCTAGCCGGAGATAAACTTATCTCAAACTAGAAATGTTTTTCCCATATATATAAGATATTTTATAGTTTAAAAAAAAAATCATTATCTAATGAATCAGTGGAGTAGTGGACCTTGAGTTTCGACAGCAGCAGTACAATCCCTCCCTCCCCTTGGGCCCCCGGCGGCATGCCCATGCATCGTTATCAAGTGATGGGATGGGGCCTGGAAATGGGTACGAAGCAACAGTTCATCGGGTCCCAAAAGATTACGACTCTATATTATTTTATGATAGAAAAGTTATTAATATGTTTTCACCTAATAATTTGATTTTTTTTATCCTCTTTTTTTATTAATTAAAAAATAATTATTTTTTAACTCTGTATTTCAGCAAGATAAATATACGAGTAAACTTCTTTTTTGGTTCCTGATAATATTCACGAAATCATTTTTAGTCCTTGGTAATAAAAAAGGACCAAATCGGTCCCTAAAATGATGAAAAAAGGATTAAGGAGTACTTATTACAATTGACATAAGTATTAAAGTAGCCATTTTTTCATAATTTTAGGGACCAATTTAGTCCTTTTTTATTGCGAGGGACTAAAAAGTATTTCGTAGATATTACCGGGGACCAAAAAGGATGTTTACTCTAAATATATTTTAGTGGGCAAACGAGTTATGACATTCCTCACTCTTATTATTAGAGAATATTATCCTTTTATACATATTTATCTTCATCTATTGAAGGGATATTTCCTATCCACACATTTTAGAGTAAAGAGTCTTTTTGGTCTCTAGTAATTTCTACGAAATCCTTTTTAATTCTTGGCAATAAAAAAGGATTAAATTGGTCCCTAAAATTATGAAAAAAGGGTCACGTTAGTCGTTCTGTCAATTGTAATAAGTACTCATTTGTCCTTTTTTCATCATTTTAGGGACCAGTTTAGTCCATTTTTATTGCCGGGAACTAAAAAAGATTTCGTGAATATTGCCGGATCAAAAAAATCGTGTTTACTCTACATTTTATAATGAAATCTATGTCTCGTTATGAAAAAGCATAATACTGACTCTTTAATGGACTTTTCCAAACTAGTCCAAAACACAAATAATAGAAATTTTCATTGTTAATATTATCACTGTTATCACTAATAGTTAACAACCAATTGTTCTTGTTTGATTTTTATTATGACATTGCTCTCATAATTATAGATCATGCGAGGCATTGTCTCTCTCTCACACACACATGTATTGTTATTTTTTGCATAGTTATTGGAATATTGGTCCGAAACATGGTTCCACGAGGAAAATAAACAAAGGAATTCAAATGATAATAATAATTTTGAAAAATTGTCCGTGTCTCACAAGAGGCGTCCTTGTCCTTGGCTTGGCTTCTTGTGGTCTCTGGATATACAGTATATTCGTCCGATCAAGTCTATTTAAAATGTATAGATTATCAAAATAGATTTTTTAAATAAAAAAAAAAATTCCCTGATTTCAATTTAACATGCGGCATAAAAAATTTCTCTGCCAACAATAAATAAATGGTGATCTATTATATAATGTCATCATTTTGTTGTTTTCACGAATCAAAGTGCAACATATCATTCATATGACTTGTGTGAGTTTTTTTTTTTTTTTTAATATTTCGATTGATTATTCATTTTGTGATTATTACGGAATGAGATATGAAATTAAAACTTTAAATCTTTTACAAAAATAATATTAAAAAAAAATCAAACACATGTCAATTCTTTACACCAACTGAATTTTTTTCTAACTTGTACATTTTATACTCACTTTACTTCCATATTAATTAGAGTGTCAGATTTATTTATTGAAAAAAATTATATGTATAAATTTTTTATTAAAAATTCTTACAAAATATTACATACCATCAATAATACATATTATCTGAGTATATACCATCCATATTATATAATATAATTTGTAATAATACATTGAACGCAGTGATATGAGGTTAAAAAGTGAATCTTGAGGTTGTTACAATGTATCTTGATATAACCATGGGCCATGGCACACATCATAGTCATAGTCATAACTTTTTTGTTTTTTGTTTTAAATATAATAATAATAAAGAAAAGTAGTTAGTGGGAGGCTATTGAGTCACATGGAAAATAACAAAATAATAAAAAATTAATAGTTGGTGGCCACATAGGCTTAATAATTATCTATCAAATTTTAACCTTTTGTGAAGGGTACATCCTCCCTCCTTCCTTGTTTAATTTCCGTAGCCGTCTCTCCTATTCATCACTCAACTCTTATAAACCTCTCTCTCTCTTACTCTCATTCACTCACTTGACTTCTACTCTCAACCCTCTCTCTCTCTCCTCATCTTCAATGGCAGTTGTACGAGACCGCCGCCACCTCAACCTCCGTCTCCCCCTCCCAGACCTCTCAGAGCGCCGACCTCGTTTCCCTCTCCCTCTTCCCCCTTCCTCCGCCGCCAAACCCTCCACCGCCGACGCCATCGCTCCCAATGACATCGAAAAGCTTCACGTTCTCGGCCACGGCAACGGCGGCACCGTCTACAAAGTCCGCCACAAGCGCACCTCCGCCATCTACGCCCTCAAGGTTGTCCACGCCGACTCGGACTCACTGACCCGGCGCCAGGTCCGACGAGAAATGGACATCCTCCGGCGAACGGATTCCCCTCACGTGGTCCAGTACCACGGGTTCTTCGAGAAGCCCTCCGGCGACATCGCCATCGTCATGGAGTACATGGATTTGGGAACTCTTGACACGCTGCTCAAGAACAACGGCACGTTCTCGGAACCCCAACTTGCGACGGTGGCGCGTCAGGTGCTGAGCGGGCTCAGCTACCTCCACGCGCACAAGATCATACACCGGGACATAAAGCCGTCGAACCTTCTCGTGAACGGGAAGATGGAGGTGAAGATCGGCGATTTCGGTGTGAGCAAGGTGATGTGCCGCACACTCGACGCTTGCAATTCGTACGTGGGAACGTGCGCTTACATGAGCCCTGAGCGTTTCGACCCGGATTCGTATGGCGGGAACTATAACGGGTATGCGGGTGATATATGGAGCTTGGGTTTGACCCTTTTCGAGCTATACGTTGGTCACTTCCCCTTTCTTCCGATGGGTCAGAGACCCGATTGGGCCACCCTCATGTGCGCTATTTGTTTCGGGGATCCGCCGACGTTGCCGGATGGTGCGTCGTCGGAGTTTAGGAGCTTCATCGAGTGTTGCTTGAAGAAGGAATCCAGTGACCGGTCGACGGCGTCTCAGCTATTGAGCCACCCCTTCCTTCGTTGTTAACTCAAGTGGTGTCTCAAATCTCAATTTGTATATATTAATTACAATTACCCCTTTCTTCTTCTTCGGATTCAATTTTTGTAAAATCATTCCCTTTTGTATATATTCTCTCTCAATCAAATTCAAAACAATCTGTCTCGTCTCATCTTCCTTCCTTTATTACTTTCTTTTTTTCATTAGTTAACAAACAATGCAATAAATAATAAATACATAAACAAAAGCCCGACTCGCCTGATCCGGATCAACTCTAATGAATTGAGTCATATTTCGGACTTGAAACATTTTGTTAAAACTAAGGAATTTGTTGGAGAATACTCATGTAATGTAATCATATGCTCCAAATTCTTAACCACTCCAGCACTTTTTGAAGTAAATAAGTGGAGAGCCTGAAAAAATGCTAGAGTTTACCGTATCAAATCGCTAAAATTTAAATAGAAACTCAGACTTAAGCAAATTATTTACCTTACTCCCATGCTAATAGTAAAAATTCCCAAAATGACACGCGGCATAATTTGTTACACTGTACAGTGAATCGTGTTTGTAAGTAATTCGCTACAAGTGTAGGGAAATATACCATGTCAGGGTGCACAGTCAGCAAAAATGACACATGTCAAATTGGCATTAATTCATTACACTGTGTAGCGAATTATGCTTGTATTGCTGCCAATTTGACACGTGTCATTTTTGCTGACTATGCATCCTGACATCGTATATTTCGGTACACAGTGTAGCGAATTACGAGTAACTGACCAAAATGCCACTGTCAACAACTTTTTTACCTAAATGTCACGCGAACAGTCTTATTTTCCAATCTGCCACGGGGGCAAGTTCGTTTCTGATACAGGCGAATTCGGTTTGCTGACGTGTCACATTTTTAGTGGATAACAAGTATCAAATTTAAAATAAAATAAAATGGAGGTCGCCTACATGGTAGGCGAATTTAATAAAAAACGGAGATCGCCTGTGTTAGAAGTGAACTCTGACACCACCAGCTTCCTGACACATCATCATGCATAGTTCGCCTGTGTCAGAAGCGACCTTGCCTGCGTGGCAGTTTGAAAAAATAGTTCAAGAGCGTGGCATTTAGGTAAATTTGGGTGGGAACAGTGGCACAATGGTCACTGTTCCGAGAATTACTTGCAAACATAATTCGCTGCACAGTATAACGAATTATGCCGCGTGACATTCCGGGAATTTTTACTGTTGGCGTGGCATCAGGTAAATAATTTGTTAAAGTGTAGCAAAATGGTCACTTTTCCTCCCACCCCCTGAATCACTTATAATTTTATTTTTATTTTAATCATTTATTCTTTATATAACACAGTTAGAAATTAAAATAATGTCTATTTACCTTTGTTAAAAGGAGAAAAGAGATTTAGAATAAAAACATAAAAAATAAAAGAAGAAGTATGAATAGTCTAATAAAAAAAAACTGAAAACAAGAAAGTACAAGAAAAATAAAATCAAATATGTTAACAATTTATAACACCAAGTTCTTTATCTTCTATTTTTCGGCATATTTGGTGTTATTTTTTTTATTTTTTTTGTCCTTAATCTATTTTCTTCTTTTTAGACATTTAATTTTTGTTTCTTCTATTATTATTACTTTTTGTACTTTTCGTCTTTTTTGTAATTGTTATAAGTTCCTTCAACTAACAAAAAAACTCATACGGATACCAAAAAAATCGTACGGATTTTACTTTCAGGGAGAAAGCAAAAGGATCACTAAGGAGACATTAGTTACAGGAGAAATTTTATTTTACCAGGAAGAAAAGATATCTAACAATATGCTGAGAATTTTTTTTTTTTTGGAAAAGTAACAAAAAGGTGTTTGATATGCCAAAATTTTACCGAAAAAATTAGATTAATTTTAATGATGGTTGATGACAGAATATCCAAGGAAATCTCAACAGAAATTACCAAATTACCCATAATTTTTGAACTTTGTATCTTGGATGTTGTGAGGTTCATCGGCCAATACAAGAAAGTAAAATCTGATAATGAAAATAAACCAGAAGCTGTAAATGAACACTGAGGTAGATCTGTCATGGGTTTTGACCAACCGGGAAGATCAGCTGATTCAGGAATAACACCATTTGTTGTTTACTGAATATATAATCAGCAAGCTTTGAATCACTCAGCTTTCAATATTGTTCATATGCGGGAAGACCAAGTTAGTGCAAATCACAATTGCGTTGACTTACTTTCCAGACAAAAACGAACTATTTTGAAAAATATCACACTTCCACTGCTGAGACAAATGGATTTACATAGAGGAGCAGACGAAGACGACGAAGGAGATACATTACAAGAGGGCATTTTGGTCTTATATTTAAAAAATCAGAATCTGAGTACTAAGCAAAAAACAATACCATGGGTTTGAGTGTGGCATGAGAAAATTTTATCATGTAAAATAAAAAAACTCTTTCCCTTCTTTTTTTTACAGGTGTTTAGTTCAAATCTAGATAAAACACTCCCTATCCCACTTTCCCTTCATTCTAAACAAAAACTTCATACCAAACGCCTCCCAAGTTCATTCCCAGCCAGTTGCCTGGATAGTCTCATCTCCAATAACAACAGGAATTTGAGGTGGAGTAGCTACTGAATCATCCCAGTCTCCTCCTGCAACTGCAACTGCACCTGCACCTGCACCTGCAACTGCAAGAGAAACTCACGTTAAACAAGACATAAACACATAACTTACGTGCACAGCTTTTCATTTCCTTTTCTCTTAGTTATATCACAACATGAGAATTCAATTATCATGAACATAAGAAAATCAAAGCCCTAATTCTAAACAAAATTAACTAAAATCTGCAAAGAGAAAACACACATGCAGCATAGATAGGGTCCCTCTAAAATTTTGTAAGAAAATTCACAAACAAATATTAAAAAAATGATGCTAATAAAATAACAATCAATTTAGTTTTGGAAAACTAATTAATACCAACCTCAATCAAATTCGAAGGTAAGGAAAGATACCGAATGATATATTAAAGATTAGCACAATCTTTAAAAAGAAAAAATAATCAGATACCAGTTTCTGGGGCTGCCCAGTTGACACCAGGAGCTGCTGGAATAGGTTGTGGAACTGTATCAGTCCATGGCTGATCAATTGCAGCAGGCCACTGTCCATCAGCAGTAATAGGGCCTGCATTGAAGTCTGTAATGGCAGCATAATCACCTGCTGGAGCTTCATCTTCCTCTTGTGCCTTGGATTCCTCTGGGTCCCTATGGAAGAATAAATCCACCTGCATTAAAGTAAACTATTAGTTAAGCAACTTGAGTGAAAGCCACCCAACCCAATATGTTGGCTCTTCCAAAATTCAAACCCTCTGGATCTTACACTAGGGAAAGGGTGCAATGCGTTCGCACTTCAAATTGCAGATATCTAAAAGAAGACTGCATATACTATGTCTAACAAATAATATTCAACTTGAAAATCACAATACCAGCAAGATATTTTTTTTTTATCACATCCAACTTAAGACCAGGGCAAATTTATAAGTAAAATCTAGTACTTATCATATAATCATTTTGTAAAACAATGCTGTCAATGGCCTATTACACTCTGCTTAGATCATGGACTGGAAATTTTCAAGTAATTTACAAAATGCAGCAAATTAATTCCCTTCAATTTCAAAACATGTAGTTTGGGCAATGGAAATCAATTAAAATTTTGTAGCAGAATTCGATGAAACCAAAGCAAGGATTATCTAAGTGGAAAACAGCATGTATAACATAACATTGATTATTGAAAGAATAGTGTCCCTGCTCCACCTATATCACATTTATAGATGCAAACATAAAACAATATTCTAATTATTCACACTACAAATACAGAAACAAGCGTCAGATTTATAAATGTAGTTGCTCCGTGTGACACCAGCGGGGGCAATTTAATATCACATTCAAGAAAATTTAGTAGAAAGAAAAGATGTGAAGTACAACTGGAGGAGCATAAGATCTCCATCCACTACAAGATGCAACAAGGAAAACTAAAAAACCAAAAATGCTGTAAGAAATAATAATTCAACTTGAGAATCACAATAGCATGAAGATATATTTTTACCATCACATCCCACTTAAGACCAGGGCGAATAGTACCACGCATCTGTAACACCATCCTTGCCAGAAGCCAAAAGAGACAACCAATGCTGTGTTTCCCCTTGTTATTGGCTGGAATTCCAATGTCAACATGCCTCATAGGAGAATCAGTGTCACAGAAAGCAATGGTTGGAATATTTCCAAGAGCAGCTTCCTTAATAGGCTGCACATAAACAATACAAACAAAGTAATATAAATCACATTAATAAAGTAATAACTCTACAAAGAAAAGCTAAAAAAAAAAAAAAAAGCTATTATTAACCTGATGATCAGTTCTTGGATCTGTGAGAATGAGAAGACGTGGCTCACTGAAGGAAGTCTGCATCTGATTGGTGAATGTTCCTGGAGTGTGCCTTCCAGCAATTGCCTGAGCGCCAGTGTACTGAGCAAACTTAAGAACCGCTCTCTGCCCATAAGGCCTTGCAGACTGGACAATTATATCCTGAGGGTTCTCAATAGCAACAATAACCCTAGCAGCTAAATGAAGCTTCTCCCAAGTCCTACCAAGATTGATGATATAAATACCTAAAAAAAGTCGACACAGCCAATAAAAATCCATTTTTTAATCAAGACAAAAAAGAGTACAACCACATATGTTACAGAACACAATAGTTATCAAATGGAAGTAGCCGGTAGCGGCCAACGCAGAGTCCTATGCATGTACCTGTTATATAGATCTATACCACACATATAACAACTTCATTAAAAAAAGCAGATAAAAAACATCTTATAAAAAAACAGCAGTACAAGTAGCAACATCATAGAAAAAAAAAACCACCATCAAAAGAATAAAATACAGATACAAATTTTTTTTCTCAATGAAGTGAATGTTTAAGTGAATGAATTAATAATTTAAGGGTAAAATGTTTATCCTTTTAAATAATATTTAAATCTTTCACTCTCGGTGTGAGGTGGGACCCACCACTTTATTTTATTTTTTGTCAATTCCCTCTCCTCCTTTATCTATACACAATTTACATCTTTAAAATGATACACACTTCTCCCATAATCTTCCCATAATTTAAAGGCTATTTATGGTTTTTTTAAAACAAATACTAACCAAAACAGAGATGAACAAAAAACAAAGGTGTTTCTGCCTTTGTTGTTAAGATTAATCAACTAAAAGGTTAAACTGTGACAAAAACAAAAATGAAATAGAAGTACAGAACAGAAGTTTCGTCGCAGGTTGTTCGGATATTTTAAGGGTCAAAACCCTCAAAACGATATACAGAACGTGCTAAGAAAAATAGATGCGAGGTTGTTCTAAATGTTGTGATTCTACATTGAAAGGTTACTGTTTGAAGTTTTAACATGTAGTTGGTGTGACCCAATTGCAAAGATCGTAACTCTTTCAACCAGAAAAGAAGAATAAGAAGAAGATGTTACCGTCGTTGCGGCGCTTGAAGATGTAACGTTCCATCTGAAAGTCGCAGTTTTTGGTACCGAGATGGACATGCGCCGCCAACATCAACTGGATGTCGGCTTCCTTCTGTGATAGCTCGCGCGGCGGGGCTGCGGCGGAATTGGTGGCGGAGGCCATGGTTGCTACCGGAAAGGGATTTGCACTCTGAAATAAAAAAATTCTCAAAGAGAGAGAAAGACAAGGGAAGCTCTGAGTGCTGTGAGGGACTTTTGAGAGTTTCAAGCTAAGCTGCGCTGCGATTCTGTAATACAGAAAACCCTAGTTTCCTGATGAAATGACTTAATTGCCCTTTTTTCTGGGCATTGTTTCCATTTATACGTTTTATGGGTTTATGTTGTAAAGCCCATGACGCATATATCCATCCACACTTTTGCTTTTACCCAAAAAAAATTTGCAAGACTTTTTTTTTTTATGGGATTATCATTTATTTCTGTTCCAGTAGAGAGAAAAAACGTGTCACTAAGATATAGTGACGTGCATGAGTTGAACCGAACCGAATTTTTTGAAAAACCGAACCGAATTAATTGAAATGATTCGGTTCGGTTCAAAACTGGTTCGGTTTGGTTCAAAACTGATTCGGTTCGGAAACGGTTCGGTTCGAAAGTGGTTCGGGTCGACCCTCTTTTGAAAAGGAAAAAAATTAAAAATAAAGTTATAAATATCAATTTGGTTCGGTTTAAAAATTATTGATTCAGAAATAATTCGGTTCGGTTCAAAATTGATTCGGTTTTTAAACTGATTCTAAAATTGGTTTGTTCATGAATTGGTTCGGTTCATCAACCAATTTTTAAAAATCAATTATTTTAAGAGCAGTTCAAGTTCGGTTCTATTTTTTGATTATTTTAGTGAAGTTGTCATATGTGTTCAATGAATGTGGCTGTCCTTAGTGTTAGTTATTACTTATTAGTTATCAAACTAACAACTCCACAAGTTGCAACATGACTCATCATCCCTACGGAAAAATTTAAAATGCTCCACTATGATGGTCCTTCCATTCACCAAGTGACACATGTATTTTTTAAATTTTTTTTTCTCTCTCCTCAATTTCTCACACTTGTTTTTATTTCCATATTTTCTACATAAATATATCCACTTGCTGCCTGACTTAACAATTTTAATATTTTATCCTTTCCCAAAATAAATGGACACTTAATAAAAAATTAGTTTCATATCTCTTTCATTGATAGTAATGCTATTTATCACGAATAAATTTCTATGGAGATAGCAGCACTGTATCACGTATTAAAATTTGTAAGAGAAATATGGGTAACTGAAAGTTTATTGAATTAGTGCAAGAGCTTACTACGAGATTAAATCAAAATCAAGCCTTAACCGGTAAAATGCGCATATGATACGTGTATATATTATCGTGCTCAAATTTGATCACCAACTTATTGACTCAATGACTAAATGGTTTAGACAAGTTTCAGGTTAAGAATCAGTCTTTTAAAACTTCACCCCGCACGGGTCAACCCTGACCCCTCTTCTATGAGGGTTGGGGTCACCAGTTGGATCTTATATGCATATTAACCCCTTAGACTCCTAAAAATCTGGTCGAGTTTCAGTGACTCCCCGGTCAGAAAGGTCAAAGGAGGTAACTGCAAGTTTTTTTTTTTTTTATAAAAAATATATTCTACGAAACAACATTGTTTTATTAAAAAAAAACTTATAAACCTAAATCTAATCGTTCTCTTATCTCCCAACGACCTAAACGTCTTCAATCTTCACCTCGCTGCCATGAATATTCTAGAAAAAGTAAGAATTTTACCTATTCAAATGAAATCCTTACAGTCATCGATGAAAAACAAAAACTCATTCTTACTCCCTTTAAATTTTCCTTTGTAGGGACCTTCTCAATAGAGACAGAACCGGATCAGCGTAGTGACCCCATTAGAATATAAGTTTTGTACTTTGGTATCTTGATACTTTAATTAGGTTGTGTAATATTGATTTGTGGTTGTAATTGGTGAATTATGTTAAGTATATTTTGAATCTTTGATGATAAGTGGTTTGTTTTTTAATATTTTCATATAGGATATATATTTATATTTTTTTAATAAAAACCGGGTCAGCGTAGTGACCTCCCGGTTGAACCCGTGACCCCTGACCTCGGTCAATGGCCGGGCCGGGTTTTTAAACACTAATAAGAATCATCAATGTAACTCATCAAGATACATCCACGTAGAAAAATAAGGCTATAAAAGCCAGGATCTTGATTGTTAAAAAAAGAGAGACATGATTATGTGAAAAAAATATAATTATACAGAGATAGATCAACGATAATAAAGAAATAGAGAGAAAAATATTAAAATAAATAATTATAAAATCATAATCACTAATTCAACTTTATATGATTGCGATCTTTTCATCTCATCATGTAATTTTTTTAAACATAAAAGGATTGATTTCATAAAAGTCACTACACAAATGAATCAAAAAGGCATGTCAACTAAACCACTATATATAAAGGCAG
This sequence comes from Gastrolobium villosum, assembly GCA_032173675.1. Classification (NCBI taxonomy): domain Eukaryota; kingdom Viridiplantae; phylum Streptophyta; class Magnoliopsida; order Fabales; family Fabaceae; genus Gastrolobium; species Gastrolobium villosum. The sequence goes on from JAVKPL010003729.1 coordinate 119,475, forward strand.
TCAACTAAAGTCTACAATAAAAGATAGGCACAAGACTTAGGTAGATTCATCTTCTTCATATTATTTAAACTCATTTACTTATACAATGACTTGAACATTGGAGTGCTTTACATATACTCACCTCAAGTTACGTTGATTAGGTTCAATTTCTTGGATGTACACTTATTTTTTTAATTAAGAAATTAAATTAAAGTCAAATAACTTGTACCGTTTATGGTTGAACTGTTTTTATCAATTATTATGTTAACGCAATTCAATGTGAAAAGTTTACCGATAAAACTGTTTTGAGTGTTTATACAATCAAGTATGCTTTTTATTTTTATTTTTCAAGATACCAAACCAACCTTCCAATCAAATGATTGCTTGGGCCGTGCTCAAATTTTCAGGTTTCTTTTCTCCATTAACAGTTTTGGGCCCTTTGGTCTTGGTCCGTAACACAAACGCTGGGCCAGTGGTCATGTCACTTTCCAATTTTTTTTTATAAATAAAAGGGTTAAAAGCCCAAGAAACAAAGAAAGAAAAACAAAATAAAACTATCAAGGGAGTGCCATAGCACGAAACCTTCCTACCAAAGCAAGATCACCCAGATATAAAGGATGAATGCCAAAAGGAGATTGACTAAAAAAACAATGATCAGCTTGCTCAGAAGCATCCAACATAAAGTTAGCTCACCAGTCTGCACATGTGTTGCCTTCCCTGAAATTGTGTTAAAGATAAACATACCAATCATTTTCAAGCCACGTCCGTATACGAGAAACCAAATGCACCTCACAGACTGCTACACCATAATTGGTGAGCACAATAATTGCCATAAACGAATCACTTTCTAAAATAATTTTCCTATAATCACTACTGCAAGCCCCCTCTAAACCTCTAAAAATACCCCATAATTATGCTTTAAAGGAAGGACAAAAGCTCAACCTATAAGTAAAGCCATCCAACCAAATACCTCGAGGAGGCATTTGGTACTGAGATTATTTTTGTTTTCCTTGGAAAGCTAGGTATGGAGATTTGAAAGTCCACGTTTGGTAGCGCGAAACAGTGCACTTTTCCTGGAATCAATTTTGCCCAATTTTTGTAGTTATGCGTAAAAATTGGTCTGGAGAAAAGAAAAGATTTTCATCGATGGGTTGGTATAATGGTTTGTATGGAAAGTAAAAAAAGGCACCACAATGTTGTGGATGATAGTAACCCTTCAAAAAGTGCACTATCCGTCGGTTATGCCTTTTGGTGTACTATCTGTAAACAAAAGTACCACAACTTGGTCCAATATTTAATGTTGAATATAATATATATAATATTAAAAAGTAAAGGTGAGGTTATTTTCGTAAAATAACCTCACATTTCCACTAATATTTCGCAATCAACCAAACACACACTCAGTGAAATAAATCACAACATTCCGTGAAAATTTGGCCATACCAAACAACTTTTTAATAACATTCTAGCAAAATATATTTCCTATTACATTCCAGTAATTTATTGTTCCCAGAAAAATAAAAATTTCTCTTCTACCAAACGCCCTCTGAGAGTTTCTAATTGCTCCTCTGCAAGCTGTCATGCCAGGGTTACCACGGGATGCTCCATCAGTATTCACCTTCACAAAACCTTCCTCGGGAAAAATCTAGGTTACTGTAACATTGTTGAAACGAGGGTTATATCTATAGGAATTTTGATGTGATGCAACAATATCAATATCTAAAACAATTTTTTTAATTATTTGTACTCTACTTCCAACTGGTGGCACATCTCCACCATGATTCAACATGTTCCTCCAACTCTAAATTTTCCAGCAAGTGACCATAGAAATAGAAAGCCACCTGTCATCATCTCACTCTGAAAGAAATCATCATTGAAATTAAATGCAAGCCAATGACCTATTGTAGCATTATAAAAATCAGCATTGTGCGTAGTTGGAATAAGACAATCCCAAACCATTTTAGCCCTGTGACAATCTCTTAAGGAATGAATAATAGTTTCCAGCTTACCACTTCGACAAGTACACATTCCATCATCACCATACCAATTAGATATCGTATTATTCGTTAACAATTTCTGATGCAGCAGCTTCCATGCAAAAAAAATTATTCTTTGAGGTCCCTTCCAAGACCAAAGCCCACTCCAAATCTTCTTAATAGCATCATCAATAACTTCATTGTTAGAAAGATAATCATATAAAGCACCAACAGAAATAGAACGTGATTTTTGGATCTCTCATATCTTTATGTCAGGTCCATCTTCGACCATGGGAGGCAAAACACTTCGGATAATATCAACAATATGCATTGGTAACCAACTATTCAACTTAATAAAATCTCACTCGCCTAATTGATTTACTACATTAGCAACCTTTAGTTTTCCAACTACTTGTGTCCATATTTACATCAAAATCTTCCAATGTAAAGGAGCCAGGCAACCAATTGTCCGTCCAAAACCTAACCTCCTTGCCATTGCCAAGTTCCCACACCATATTATCCTCCATAACATGCCACATCCTGCACACATTTTCCCACATACTAGAATTACCTTTTTTTGCAACAAAAGGACAATTTATCCTATTATCAACCTTGTATTTAGCTTGAAGCACTTGCACCCAAAGCTGATCTGGTGCTGTATAAATTTCCCATGCCTTTTTTGCCAGGAAAGCATTATTCATCTGAGCTAAATGTCTCAACCCTAGGCCACCATGAAGTTTAGGAGATGTGACTATATTCCAATTAATGGAATGATGTCTATGAGAATTTTCGTTATCACCCCAAATAAAATTTCTTTGCAGCTTCTCTATGTTCTCACACACCATTAAAGAAAGCTTACAACTTTGCATTTGATAAGATGGAATTGCAGCCAAAACATATTGAGAAAGAGTAATCCTACCCGCTTGTGAAAGGCACTGTTGCTCCAAACTACTAAGCTTTCTCTTAAATTTTTCCACCATCCCTCCATATAAGTTCTTAGATACTCTACCTTGACGCATCATAGCTCCAAGATACCTTCCTACATTGTTAGCACTCCTAAAACCACTTATTTGAACAACTTTCTCCATAATGTCCATTGAGGTATTTTTTGAAAAGTACACATAGGTTTTTTCCACACTGAGTTTTTGACCAGACATCTCCTCAAAAGTCTTTAGGCACTTGAGAAGAATTTTAATTTGCTCTTCAGAAGCTTCCATAAACATCATTAGATCATCTGCAAAAGCAAGATGAAATATCTTCGGACCATCTTTTCCAAAATACATAGGATTCCAAAAACACCCATTTACAGCAGTAGTAATAATATGCCTCAGTTTTTGCATAGCTAGAACAAATAGATACGGTGAAAGATGATCCCTCAGCCTCAAACCTCTTGAAGGAATAAAATCTCCGATCTTATCCCCATTCCCGAGAACATTAATGCTAGTAGAAGAGATACACTGAATGATAAAATTAACAAAAGAATCAGGAAGGTGGAGCTCTTATAAAGTTCTACGCATGAATTGCCAACTCACCCTGTCATAAGCCTTTACAAGATCAATTTTAATTGCCATATATGCCTTCTGCCCTCACATCTTGCTCATAGAATGAACTAACTCTTGAACAATTGAAATACTATCATGGATTTGTCTGTTTGGAACAAAACTTAACTGATAAGGAGACACCACTTTCTCCATCACATGCTTCAGCCGACACACAATGATTTTTAGAAAATAGCTTATAGACAACAGAGCAAAGAGAAATTGGACGGAATTGAGAAATAAACTCAGGCTTCTTTACCTTTGGAATTAGAACAAGAAGAGTATAATTAACCTATGCTATTGAAGCTGGGTTAGACCACATGTTCTTAATAGCTGAGCAGACCTGCACCTTCACATTATTCCAATTTCTTTGAAAGAAAATGACAGGGTAACCATCAAACCCGGGAGCTTTATAAGCCCCTATTGAAAAAATATTTTGTTTGATCTCATAGTCATTAAGAGAAATAACCATCCTCTTCAAATCTTCTTGAGATAAAACTGGCATATATTTTTTGAAATAATCCATCTACGATCACTCACCTGCTCTTCAAACAACTTACTTATAAAAACTGCAAACATGAGCTTTTAAATCAGCAAGGCCCACAATCCAACCATTTGTACTATTGTGGAGTCTATTAATCTTGTTATGGGACCTACGGATGACAGTCTTTAGCTGATAAAACATTGTGTTTTTATCCCCATAATTATCCACTTGTGCCTAGATATTCTGGTACCACAACAACTCCTTTTGACCGAGAGTAATATCTAATTTCTCTTGTAGATAATCCTCAACTTCCTGCAATCCAGGACTGTCCATTGCCTCCCTTTGATCTTGAATGCTAGCAATTTTTTGAGTCAAGTCACTCTTATGATTATTAATATCACCAAAGACCTCTATGTTCCATTTCTTAAGGGGAAAATAAGCTTCAATAACATATTATTGATTGGAATATTAGAAAGCCAATTGTCATCCATAAATCCATCAAAACAGGGATGGTCCAACCTAGTGGCCAAAAATCGGAAAGGTCTAATAGTCCAATACTTCACAGGATTGTATTATTTTAATTTCTACAAAAGATTAGAGGAAAACCAAAATAAAATTGATATAATAAATTGTGATGTAAAATTTATTTTTAGTTATATACAAATAAGGAGGGTTGTATTGACAATTTTTTTTTTTATAAACTTACAAATTATACTATGTCTTACCGGTAAGACTTCACTCAAGATTGTCTTACCGATAAGACTAAATAAAAAGTTTGTCAATATAACATTTCCTTATATAAATTATTAATTTAGTGTGCATTGAACAAATCATTTTAAATTTATAATTAAAAACATATTTTTGTATTTAATAAAATATTTAATACATATTTAAATTACCTTGTTAGAACTTTAAAATAATATATTATCAAAATATCTTTAAGTTTCTAACGGGAAAGTTAATTAATTAATATATGATTTTAATCTTCTGAAATTGTAATATAAATATTCATATTTAAAATTTAATTATGATATAACTTTGATTTTATTGTATTTCTTTGAGATAATATTGTGATAGACTCATAATATAAGTTTAAATGTAATTTAATAATTAAATACAAATTTTGTCTACGTGTCTTATATATATAATCCCCTAATGTTGCAAGAGAATTCTTTTTCCTACTATAGACACAAAATGTGATGGGTTCTATTTTTCATTAAAAAACAAAAATAAAAAAATTATTGCACACGTTTCGATGTATCATTAGTAGGAGAAAGAATTCTCCTATATATATAATAGGTCAGGATCATTCTACACGGTGTAAAGTTACACTCTCAATGAACTCTAATTTTTTAATAATACGAGCTATGGGATGGATCAATAGTCACGGTAAGACTTCTGCAACGAGCAATTGTGTAAGAATATCCTACCCATAAATAATAATGTCAAAATGTGCCAGGCTGCGGAATTGTCCTCACGTCTGACCTTCTTGGAGGTAGTAGGTAGGTTCCATTTCTCGGAGCAGGAATTTTCTGATATAGCAGTCAGTCAAAGCTTTGAATATAGATAGCTGGGTCAATTTCTTAGAGCAGGCAGGACACAAGGAAATTTGCTAAATATGCGTGTAATATAATCGACAGAAATGCTCCCAAATTTCTGATCTTGCATTTGGGTCTGGCTTTTCTTTATTACTTGTTTACACTGAGACACAGATAGATGAGACTATTATGGTTTCTCATACGTTTTTTCTGCATTCTGCTTCTTTTCCACTCGTCAGTCGCCCGAAGGTATGTACGCACATATATGCATAAGCCTAAAACACACTTAATTTGTTGCTTAATTATATGATCACCACCATGGTTTCAGGCTTTATCTTATATATACAGAATTTTATTTTGTTTTATTTTTTGAGATTGGGTCCTTTGAACTTTTGCAAAAAACAAGGTCTCAAGCTTCCACTCCAAGATTATGATCGATCATCTCTAACTGACGATGAGTTTTTTGTTTTTGTTTCATAGGCCATTAGTTGATCCTCCTCCGTCGGGTCGTGATGGTGACAAGCCTGTACCGTCACCTCCACCGCCGTCTGGATATATCTCTCATCATTGGAGATAGATTTCTTCACAGAATGAATGTTGTGTCTCTATATATATATAGATCACGAAGTTGAGTTATTTGGTATTATTAACGGAGGGAACTATCAAAATTTTCCACTGTCAATTTACTACCTATCTAAATACCATTGTATCAAAGAGAGAATGTTAAAAAGTTTTTGAAAAAAGAGAAAATATTGATCCAACGGTGATTAGATAGGTAGTGAGTTGGTAGTAAAATTTTTTGATAATAATAATATCCTCGTCTAATTACTATTGTCTCTGTCTTCTTATATGTTTGCAGTTTAATAAGTTGTCAAATCATCGCCTATTTGACTGGGCTGTCGTGTCATGTAATAAGAACAAATAAAACTAGCGGAATTAACTCGTGTTAATGAACTTGTAGCTCACTTTCGAAACATGATTCAGTATATCCCATCTCAATGTTCGGATTGTATTACTATTGGGTACCATGAAAATGGTTTCATCGACGAGAGGGCTACGGTGCGGAAAACTTTCCTGATGAAACAAATTGAGGCCATTTTTTATTTTATTTTTATTCAATGGGGAGCCTAACACTTTTTTATTTTGGTAATTAAAAAAGAACGTTTTTTTTTTTTTGGCACAAGTAAAAACTACGACTAACATAGGCAACTTGCGCCCAATTGGATGACAGCTATTTTAACAACTCCTTCTTGCGTAATTTTTTTTTTTATTTCGGGTTCCTTTAAATCAACGAAGAAGCTGGCAAGTGTGAATATTTGAAAGATGAGAGAGATTATAGTTACTACTTATTTTGCTTAGTACCTCTTACTAATAAATCTTAACCGTTGCTTTTCCATCAATCTAATGATTGTAATTTGTGGGGTCATATATATTAATAAATTTTTAATTTGCAATAATTTATAACCGTTAGATTGACGGAAATCAACTGTTAGGATTTGGTAGTAAGAACTAGTAAGAAATATAGATAGTAAGTATAACTTTTCCCTTGAAAGTTAAGCAACCATAACGATTATGCGTAAAATACTTAGACACTTTTAATATGTTAGAATTATAGTTAGTACACCCCAAATCTAGTTTAGAGTGTGGAAATCAAATTTCATTCATAAATAAATAAGAGGTAGGATCCTTTGACACTAGTATCAAATTTGAAATTTGACACCTCATTTGAGAGCCATTACATAAAAAAGATCAACGACTCTGATTTGTAAGCATGTGACACCGTTGATTTTTTTTGATCTAACGGCTATCAGATGAGGTGTCAAATTTCAAATTTGACATTGGTGTCAAAGAATGATACCTCAATAAATAATATGTTTGATAATGATATAGTTGAGTTGTGCTTCTAATTAATATAATTTTGATTCCTCGAGCCATAATTTTAAGGTGAATTTTTTTTTAAAAAAAATTGTTTTTCTATCGAGCCATATTATGATTCATAAGCTATAATCTAAATGTACTTATTGTTGATGAAACTCAAAATTGTCTAGATAATTTTTGAACTTATGCTATTTCTTTCTAGGCCAATCTCCATTTATTAAGTTTTATTTTAATTAGGGGTGACAAAAAGTGTCATGAACCTTTTTGAAGTGAGTTGTGTACTAATTTGGATAAATGACATGAATTAGTGTCTCATCGTGTCACGAGTTGAAATGCACATAATTTCTTTTGTCCAAAAATTTAAAAAAAGTTAAAATTTTGATACAATTGGTTTCATGTCACAACTCACAAGTCAACCTATGTATTTTATTCAATTTTTCCCGGTTACATTTAAACTTTAAAAAAAAAAATCATTTTTTTTTAATTTCGCAGGTGAACTCATGTGACTTGGTGGAAAATATTTTTTATGGTCCAGACCACCCAATAATCCAGTGCTTCCTCTCACAACATCAATTTTTTCTTTTCCTTTTTATTCCTTCTATTTTTTTCTCTTTTCCACATTTATCCTTCCATTTACACTAAGGGACCACCAAAAGAACGGTGGTCCTGGACTACTAAATAATCTCGACCTGCTGCGAGCCACGGCGATTTAACTCGCATCTCAGATCTTTAATACAATACAAACTCGACTCGTCCACATGAGGAAAATTTTAACATGTTCCGTGACCATGAGTTTCCTCCCATTAGGGAGTGACATATATGAATTTCTCTCTCTCTCTTCATTCTCTCTTCTCTCTCCTCTATATCTTTTTCACTCTCTCTTCTCCACCTCACTCAATCCCTTGTGCTTGCAGAGCCAAATTTCATCTCTCGAATAATATAAATCATTAAAAATACCCTCACCCAACACTTTAAGGTTTTGAGTTGAAGTGATTCTTTACATGGTATCAGAGCTTTAATCAATGATCACAAGGTCACGAATTCGATCCTCACCACCCCCACTTTCAAGTAGAAGTCAAAGAACTCTAGCGTGAGGGAGAGTGTTATAGAATAATATAAACCTTCACCCAACAACACCTTTGAAGAGTGTAATTCTCGTTTGGGATTTGAGAGACATTTGTTGGCATCAGATGACTACTGTTTAGTTTTTTTGTGTGGGTATTTTCCTTCTATTCCAAAAAGAAATAATTAAATACAATAAAATAATTAGCAGAGTATAGGCTAAATGAGTGTAAATTTTTTTATATCTCTAGATCAATTATTTTTGAAAAAATAGCACAAATCTACAATAGATAAAAAAGCAAGAATCAAAAATCAAATACAGACTATTGGAGTAATAAATTGTATGAAAAATGAAGGTGCCAATTTTGAGGTAAGTACATGTTAGCATTTTAAGCATAACCAAATCAAATCTTCAATAATTAAAATTGTTCCGTATTTCACCAAAAAAAAAAAAAAAATTGTTCCCTAAAATAGTCAAGAGACATGCCTTATATATAAAATCACCAACATAAGTTGAAAAAAAGGGGACTAGGATTTCCAAACATATAGAGAGAAACAAAAGAAAGAGTATGTTAATCATATTCTAAATTTTTTTTTTTTTTTTTTTTTTTTTTTGGAGATACAATCATATTCTATTATTGAACTATATACATTATCCACAAATTGAATTTAACAATATAATGAGTGAAAATATTAGATATTAGATATAAGGGTAGTTTGGTATTTCAATGATATTTTAGATCTCTCTTTTCTGTTATGCTCTTATATATAAGAGCTCACTTATTGTATAAATTAATTACCACAATCAATGAAATCAGTATTTTCCATTTATTTTTTTTTAAATGGAAAATACTGATTTCATTGATTGTGGTAATTAATTTGTACAATGAGTGAAATTATATAGAAGAGCATAACAGAAACGAGAGATCTAGAATATCATTGAAATACCAAACTACCCTTATACCTAATATCTAATAGAAAACAATATATTTTTTTCTTAGAGACCATTAAAATTATTAGTGTAATCTCATCTAAAAATTTTAGTTTTTGGGTTGAATTAATTTTCTACAAAGTACTAGAGCTTTCGTGACGAGGCATGTAAAAAATATATAAAATCATTAATATATTCTTATCCAAAAATTTAAGTTTGTAAGTGATAAGAAGAAATGGCCGTACGAAGTATGAACAATGAAGTTCTGCCTTGTCTGTGATGTGGTTATATTAAAGTATCAGCATTTCACAAGTATAAGGGAATCAGTTTTCCAAATTAACAACATTTAACTATATTTTGTGGAAAGATGGCTCACATTCATGACGATAAATTGATGATTCACTTCTTTTCAACATAGTTTAATTAAACCAGCCTTAAAATGATATACCCACCTGGATCGAGCCTATGTTTGATTTGATGTTGGAAAGACCTTGCAAATACTTCTTAAACAATACAGAATATTAATATGGCTTCAGATAGGTTGTAGTTAAAAACTACGAAAGAGAAATACCATATTCACATGACATTGTGGGATTCGTACGAAAAATGACGAAGAATAGCAAGTGCATGTACTACCTCATTCTTATACCATATTCACATACCAGAAGTACTCACATGCGGATATTTCCTCATTGTTATTATATTTTTGGGTTTTATTAATGTTATGTTTCCAACACATACAAAAAAATGGAGAGAAAAAGTAAAATGATGAAAGAGAAAGAAAAACATGTGGACCCAACCTCTTTAATGTGTGTGTAAGAAAGTAGTGTTAGGTTATGTAAGATAATGTCAAAATAAGAGTACCAATGTGGAATTTGCATTCTCATTCATGATTTGCCTCATACTCAGAGGTTAATTTATATACAAAATACTATTTTAAATTATGTAACAGCTACCTCTAATAAAGGAAACAAACACTTAATCTTATCCTATAAAATAATATCTAAACAACTTTATGAGTCTATTCTAGTAGAAACAGAATCATGACAAATCAGAAACTAATTCCTAACTATTTGAATTTACACATTCCAACACTCCCCCTCAAGTTGGAGCAAAGATGTCAATCATGCCCAACTTGTTTGTTGCTTCTTGAAGTACCTTTCCCGACACAGCTTTAGTTAGGACATCTGCAAGTTGGTCTTCGGATCTAACAAATGGAAAGTTAATAATACCTTGATCCAAGTTTTCCTTTATGAAGTGTCTATCCACTTCAACATGTTTAGTTCTATCCTGTTGAATTGGATTGTGAGCAATTGCAATTGCTGCACTGTTGTCACAATGAAGATCCATTGGCTGTTTGCAATTAATTCCCATGTCTTTGAGAACACTTCTAATCCATAGCAGCTCACATACACCTTGAGCCATACCTCTATACTCAGCTTCTGCACTTGATCTAGCCACCACTTTCTGTTTTTTGCTTCTCCATGTGACAAGATTGCCTTCCACAAATGTAAAATAACCAGAAGTTGACTGTCGTGTCGTTTTGTCTCCTGCCCAGTCAGAATCAGTGAAACCAATAACAGATGATGAATTATTTTTAGAGAACAACAGTCCTTTTCCTGGAGCTCCCTTTAAATACCTCAAAATCCGATAAACTGCCTCCATATGATCTATGCTTGGAGAGTGCATAAATCTACTAACTACACTTACTGCATAAGATATATCTGGCCTAGTATGTGATAGATATATTAACCTTCCAACTAATCTTTGATATCTACCAGTGTTAGTAGCAACTTGATCTGGATAAATGCCTAACTTATGATTCATTTCCATTGGTGTTTCAACTGGTTTGCAGGCCAGCATTCTAGTTTCATTTAAAAGATCCATAGTATACTTCCTTTGTGAGAGAAATATGCCCTGCTGAGACCTTGATATTTCAATGCCCAAAAAATATCTAAGTTGTCCTAGATCCTTCATCTCAAATTCAGAACTCAGATATTTTTCTAATTTTTTTATTTCGCCATAATCATCTCCTGTCAAAATCATATCATCTACATAAACACTTAACGCAGTTACCTTTCCTTTCTGATGTTTTATGAAGAGAGTATGATCAGCATTGCTTTGTTTGTATCCAAAATTCTTCATGGCTAGTGAGAACCTTCCAAACCACGCTCTAGGAGATTGTTTCAACCCATATAGAGCTTTTTTTAGCTTGCATACTTCACTTTGTCCTCCGGTTTGCAAATTGAGTCCAGGTGGAAGCTCCATATAGACCTCTTCTTGTAATTCTCCATTCAAAAAAGCATTTTTCACGTCAAATTGCTTGAGGGGCCAGTCACGGTTTGCTGCCAGTGATAGAAGTATCCGAATAGTATTTAATTTGGCTACCGGAGCAAAAGTGTCTTGATAATCGATCCCGTACTTTTGTGTAAATCCTTTGGCAACTAGTCTTGCCTTGTACCTATCAATACTTCCATCAGCTTTGAGTTTCAGGTTGAATACCCACTTACATCCGATTGCTTTCTTTCCTTGCGGCAAAGGAACAAGATCCCATGTTGAATTTTTTATGAGAGCTTCTATTTCAACATCCATAACGTCCTTCCAATTTGGGTTTGCCAAAGCTTCCTGTGTATTGTTAGGAATATGTACAGATGATAATTGATTTACAGCTAAAGCATATGATCCAGATATCCTATGAGTAGACACATAGTTGCTTATAGGGTATTTGGCTTTTGCTTTGGGGTTAGGTTCATATAGTGGTTTAGGAACACCTTTGTTGGGTCGGGCAGAGCATCTAACTTGTTGGACAGGAGAGGAATTAATAGATGTATTTTGAGAACATACCTCGGGTGATGACTGTTGTGCAGGATCAGGAACATCTCTAGTGGACATTTCTGGTTGTGATGTTAAAGGAGGTGAACTTATATCAGTGTCACATGCTTGGGGCAGCAGTAATAGTGGTGCTGGAATTTCAGCATAAAGTTCTTCTTCAACAGGTACTTGTCCTCCAATAACCTTTGGTGATGTCTCCCCCTGAGGAGAAGGACCAAGGACTCCCCCTGACATAAAAAAGGGCTCCTCCTCATGAAAAGTAGCTTCAAGGGTGACATGGATTTTGTGTTGAACAGGGTCAAAGCAACGGTACCCTTTTTGTGAGGCTGAGTATCCAACAAATATGCATTTTGTTGCACATGGGTCGAGTTTGCTGCGTAATGCTTTAGGATTATGGACAAACACAGTACAACCAAATATGCGTGGTTCAAGATTATTCATATGAGGGATAGAAAAGTGGGAATGGAGGACAGTGTGAGGGGTTTTAAATTGAAGGACACTTGATGGAGTGCGGTTGATGAGATAGGCAGCGGAAAGCACAGCTTCTCCCCAATATCTTCTGGGGACATTCATGCCAAATAGGGATGCACGCACAACTTCTAAGAGGTGCCTATTTTTACGTTCAGCTAGACCATTTTGCTGAGGGGTGTGAGAACATGAAGTTTGATGACGGATGCCATGATCAAGCAAGAAGGTGGTAAAGATATGTGACAAGTATTCCCCCCCATTGTCAGACTGGAGAACTTGGACTTTGGAATTGTATTGTGTGGTGACCATGGCATGAAAGTGTTTGAAGGCAGTAAAAGCATCACTCTTTTTTTTCAAGAGAGAAACCCAAGTCATGCGAGAGAATTCGTCAATAAAAGTAATGAAATAGGAAGCTTTAGAAAATGAAGGGATGCAGGCAGGGCCCCATATATCTGAGTGAATTACTTGAAATGGAAGAGTACTTTTATTAATGCTTGGGAAAAAAGGGATACGATGGCTTTTAGCCATTTCGCACACATTACAGGAGAAATCAGAAATCGATACAGTAGAAAATAAATTGGGGAACAATTTTTTTAAATAACTAAAGGAAGGGTGTCCTAATCTTCTATGCCAAAGCCAAATGGAGGTGCGGGCTTCATCAGTAGTCAAGGTAGAACAAGTACGAGCAGTAGAGTGATCATTCGTCCAATGCAAGTCCAGAAAATATAAGCTTCCTCTTTTAACACCACAGCCAATTGTCTTCTTGGTGGAGATGTCCTGAAATATGCAGTGAGTAGGCCAAAATATGACAGAGCAATGCAAAGAAGATATTAGTTGGCAAACAGAAAGCAAATTGAACTCCAAAGAGGGCACAGCTAAGACTGATTCAAGATGTAAATAAGGAGAGAGAGAAAGAGACCCCTGGCCAGTGACAGGGGATTGCCCTCCATTTTCCGTGGAAATAAAAGGTTGAGGTGAGGGACAAAAATTGTCTAACATAGAGGAGTCTCGGATCATATGATCTGAAGCTCCGGTATCAATTATCCACACATTATTCTTAGACAATACAGAGAAAGCAAGGGAGTTACCTATTGAGCCCTGGTGAGCAATGTTCGCTGTTGGAGGAGTGACCGGAGGTGGCGGGGTGGCAGAAACAGAGGAGACAGCAGTGGTGGCTTTCTTCCGCGGCTGTTTGGTGGGATCCCACCAATCTGGATAGCCGATTAATTCGAAGTAACGTTGCTTGGAATGACCAGTCATACCACAGTGAGAACAAACAAAATTACCTGATTTTCCAGAGGAGGAGGAATGACGCTGGTGAGGAGGTCGTGGAGTAGGACGAGTCAGCAAGGCAATGGATTCAGAGGAGGGCCGAGAAGAATCCATGGACTGTCGTTGAGTGATTTCTCGTCTAACAAATGCATAGGAACCCTCAAGATCAAGTTTGGGTTCCTTGCGTAAGATTTCCCCACGGAGATGATCCAAATCGGAGTCCAAACCGCTTAAGAAAATATGGACTCTCAGTCGGGCCATGGCAGAGTTCAACTGAACGACTCCATCAACGGTGGTGGCTTGGGACACGGTACGGTGGTCAATCTCCTGGAAGATTTCAAGAAGTTCGTTGTAGTATGTAGGCAAGGGACGACCATTTTTCTTCGTGGAGAAAGACCTTTGGTTGAGTTCAAACAAGCATGTCTCATCGGCGCCATCATAGAACGTCCGTTTGCAGGCATCCCATATATCGCGTGCGGAGTCCAGACGGAGGAAGCGAGGAATCAGAGAGGGGCTCATAGAATCGATGAGCCAGCTTTTTACGCGCTTATTTTCAGTAATCCAGCCACCATAGGAGGGATCGTCAGGAGGGGGCTTTGGTGTGTCACCGGTGAGAAACCCACCTTTGTTGCGAGCACCGATACAGAGGTCCATGAGTTGAGACCATATGGGAAAGTTAGTTTCATCAAGAATAATGGTTATGGGAAAGGAGGAATTGTCTTGGTGGATTACGATTGGGGCGGGTGGCTGAGGATGAGTGATGACGGCGTCGGTGGTATGGTTGGGGTTTTCGTGGATTGGGTTTTCTTGGTCCATGAGAGAGATAGAGAGGAAGGGTATGTTTGGTTAAGTGGGACAAAGAAAAAAAAAGGAAAAAAAAGGGTGGGGTGGGTAGAAGCCGTAGGAGCAGAACCAAAAAAGAAAAAAAGGGTGGGGAAAATTTTGCCTTCGTAGGATCAGAACCAAAAAACTGATACCATGTCAAAATAAGAGTACCAATGTGGAATTTGCATTCTCATTCATGATTTGCCTCATACTCAGAGGTTAATTTATATACAAAATACTATTTTAAATTATGTAACAACTACCTCTAATAAAGGAAACAAACACTTAATCTTATCCTATAGAATAATATCTAAACA
Source organism: Gastrolobium villosum (assembly GCA_032173675.1). Classification (NCBI taxonomy): domain Eukaryota; kingdom Viridiplantae; phylum Streptophyta; class Magnoliopsida; order Fabales; family Fabaceae; genus Gastrolobium; species Gastrolobium villosum. The sequence continues at coordinate 134,575 of JAVKPL010003729.1, forward strand.
ACTTTATGAGTCTATTCTAGTAGAAACAGAATCATAACAAATCAGAAACTAATTCCTAACTATTTGAATTTACACATTCCAACAAATAACACTAATAAAACCCTATATTTTTAGCTATTGTTGAAGTTCTTATCCCTCTGATCAGCATTAGCCTTGGAATGACATTGTCCATAAAAGCAAGTGTACTTTTTATGAGTTTACCCTTAAACAAAAGAAAAATTCCATTCAAAAAATTATAATAAAAATGAATGCGAATAATTTCATGCATCCTTAATTTTATGATGGGTTTTATAATCTTCATGTTCAGGGAGAATTGAAATCTTATATTGTAGAGATAAAAAGCATGTGAGACCCATGTGTTAGAAAAAATTATATGTAGGACCCATGTCAGCACGAAAATCGAAGGGTGTGTAGAAAAATTTGAATTCTCATATTGAATGAGAATTATAAAACCCTTTTATAATTATGGAAAACTGAAAAATTATTTTATTAATAAATTGACACTAATGTATACCAACAACAGTTTTGTCTAATAATGTATGTACGAATGCGTTTTTGTACTTACATTTCTTCTTTTCAAATAATTTTGCACAAAGGCTGATGTCATTTATAAGTTGGTGTGCGGATTGTAAATCCTTTTACTTTGTCAAGAGTCACACCAGAACTTACCTCTTAGAAGTGTAGGGGTGTCTGAGGAGAACGACAAAAAACAAGGAATAACTTCAAGTTTTCTCCTTTGAAACTTTCCTGCTTATATTTTCTTATCCATTGGATCGAAATAGAAACTGTTATAGTTACTATCAATTTAGTCTTATTATCTAATTAGTTAGAGTTGGATTAATTTAAAATCAACGGGAGTTAATTTTTCAATCATTATTTTAAGTTGTTCCAACGATAATAGATAAGATAGTAAGCTAAATTAATAGTAAGTATAACTTTCCCATAAATAATATAAGAGATTCATATAAATTTGGTAATAATGTTTTATTTTAAATACAACTGAAAGAGAAATGACTTGAATTGCTCTAAATTCAAGTAATAACCTAGCATGACTTTCGCCCACAAAGGTGGCCACTAAATTTTAAAGTTCCAACTGTGTTGAATTTTATTTTATTTTATCACATGTGGTCTTTCATTAATAAATTGTGTGTAACTGCAAACTAACTCCCAATTGAATTTACAATAATTATAATAATACTTATTCCGGATATTGGATTTGATAACACTTTTAGACAGGCCATGAACCAAATCATAATAAATGGATTTGATACGGCATATTCATGTACACAAATTTAAAGCAATAAATTTATTGGTTTTCTTTATTTATATGATCCCACTCAAACTATTATTAATCAATATATATTTCAACACTCTCCCTTGAATTCAAGTGCTATAGTATATTCACATACCTGTAATTCCTTAATATATGTACTATGTAGTATAATCTAATACTAGCTAGAATGTAAGAACTTTTCCTATTCCTCAATTTTTTATTAAAAGAATAAACTAAAAGCACATTATGTCTTTCAAAGAGATAATACCGAAGTGGGGCTATATATATGTGTAATATGATGGACAGTCTCGAATCACAAATGCTCCCAAATATCTGATCTAGCTACTTCAATTGCCCTAAGACAGAGATGAGACTGATATGGTTTCTTGTGCGTCTTTTCTGCATTCTGCTTCTTTTCCATGCATCTGTCGCCAGCAGGTATATATACGCGCTTATATATATATATATATATATATATATATATATATATAGTTAGATCAATTATATGATTACCAGCATGGTTTCAGGCTTTATCTTAATTATATAGAATTTTTGTTGCTTTTTGAGATTGGATCCTTTGAAATTTTGCAAAAAATAAGGTCCCAAAGATCATGTTATAAGTGTTAGTATCGAACTCGTCACATTATGGTTACTTATGCAAGCTCTGTTACCATAATAAACTCCACTTCAACCTAAAACCTTAAGGGATTGAGTGATGATCTTTTTAATGGTTTGTATTATTATCTGACATCATTATCTATAACCGACGACAATTTTTCTTTTTCTTATAGGGAATTATATGATCATGATCATGAGCATGACCATGAGCATGACCATCACAATCATTATCAGCCTCCTCCGGGGCAAGGACCTGGTCGTGATGGTGACGAGCCTGTACCATCACCTCCACCACCATCTGCGTACCACCCACATCATTGGTGATAATTGCAGAATGTATTAGATCACAGAGTTGCCGCGAAAGTAGCATATGCTTGCTTACTTCGTACTGTTTTCCCAGTTTTCTTATATATATGCATGTTTGCAGTTTAATATAAGTCGTCAAATCACCTCCTAGCTTAATTACTCATGAGCTTCCTTGTGTAGGTGATGTTGTGTCCCTTTTGGGTGGGAAATATCCTTGTCGTCTAAATTATTGTATTTTGGGCCATTATAAATAATTTGCTCAGAGACCTGGGCTAGCTCTAGTGTGTGATGTAATATAAGATCAAATAAAACTAGCGGCACTTGTGTTTATCATGAACTTGTACGAACAATTCGTTTTGAGCTTCAAAAATATTTTTCAAAACATGTAAGCAAGAGCTCGTGCACAAAGCACCTACCTTATGTTGGCTATAATTTTGTCTTTTTAAGAAGACATTGATTTTATTGGACCCTATCATGCAAATTCTAAACTTTCCCATATTTTGTTTCTAAGGTAAAAGACAAAATTTAGTATAAATAAATTAAGGATTCAATGTTGTTTCTAAAGGGAACGTAGATAAGTTATCTACATTTGTTCCCAAAATGACGCTGTTTTGGATTAAAAAATTATAATGAAAAAGACTATTATAACGTTGAAATAAATTATAATTACAAAAATACCTTGATTTTCGTCTTAAAACGATGATTTTCGTCTTAAAACGACGTCGCGTTAGGATCAATATAGATAAGTTATCTATATTGACCGTAGAACAAGCAAACCATAACCTAATTATCTTTTATATCAGTTGCCTAAAATTTTATTATTTTTATGTGTGTATTATTAATCTTCCTTAGAGTCTATTTTATGAATGATAAAGTAGTCAATGAAATTCTTCGGTCTACCGACCAGAAATATTTTTGAAGTTTTTTTTTTTTTTTTTTTTGGTATAAATATTTTTGAAGTTTTATTATAAGCAACCATTCGCAATATACTAATAAATTTGAATTTACTAACGGAGAGGATCAATGTCGTATAGTATATATATGGTTCATAGAAATAGGGCGGTCAATAGTCAATATATGAACATCTATCTCGTGAATTTGTTGATGACCAGATAGCCCTATTGAACCTGAACAAATGAAAATATATAATGCTCTGGTTCTTCTGTTAAGTCACTCCCGCCAAAGTGGTTTTGCTACAAACGTTTTAATTAGAAACAACATAGTCATCCTAATTATTTATATTTTTATGAAAAGTTCCTAATTTATTTGGTTACTAATTTACTTGTCTACATTTGAATTGGATCCTCTTTCCATTACTCAGAAAATAAATCTGTTCTCATATTTTTTTTATTTTTTTAAAAAAAAATTCAAAGTGAGGGAAAGATACCTATAACTAAAAAGCCATTTGCAGGCATACACGCAATGTTTAAAAGTTATATAAGAACCAGTAAAAGTACTGATTCATGGTTCATTATCTGTGATTGAATCGGTAATATAATTGATTATATTTTTAATATTATCATATCAAGTAATAAATCATTTCAAAATATAAGAACTTAAGTTAGGTAAAATTTCAAATTAGTATGAAAGGACAATATCATTGTCTAGTAGAAGAAAAAAAAGTTAATAATAAAAAGACAAAGTCTTTATAACTTGATGTTGGACCATTATTTGATTCAAAAAATGTTCTTAGTTAATTTTTTTTATACACAATAATGACACCAAGATTCGGACGTATAACCATATGCACTGATTTTAAAAATATAATTTTATACCAGTTCAATCAATTCTTACCATTTGTGATATATATAGCGTTTAGCGGATGTACAATAATTGCACCTAAGGATTGATGCAGTCATATAAGACTATGTCATTTTATAGTGTGAAAATATTAAATACGTGGAATCATAATCATACAAAAGTGAAAATAAATATAAAGTATTAAATATGAGGAATCATAATTATACAAAGGTGGAAATAAATATAGTCAATTATTTCTCCAAGCGCTTGATGTCCATAAATAACAAGTGTATGATTATGATTCCTCACTTTTAATGTTGTCGCCGGCATAAGTGGTAAATAATTAACTGCTGGATGTCAAGCGAACGGAGACATGTAAACCTCATATATATATATATATATATATATATATATATATATATATATATATATATAGGGCAGGATCTTTTGACACTGGTGTCAAAATTTAAAATTTGACACCAAATCCCAACTATTGATTTTCGCAAATCAACGGTTATCATTTATTGAAATTAATAATTAATTAATAAGTGTAATTCCCAATAAATGATAACCGTTGATTGACGGAAATCAACGGTTAGGATTTGGTGTCAAATTTCGGTGTCAAAGGATCCTACCCCTATAAAGGGATATGATCAACTTACACCGGTGTAAGAATAATAAATCTTACACCAAATCTTAACCATTGATTTTCTGCATCTAACGGTTAAGATTTATTAAGTCTCACTCATTAATTAATTTTTAATTCCCAATAAATCTCAATATTTGGATGTACGAAAATCAACAGTAAAGATTTGGTGTAAGATTTATTATTCTTACACCGGTGTAAGTTTATCATATCCCATATATATATATATATATATATATATATATATATATATATTTTGGTAATAAAGGGGGGCAAAGCTCCAAAAACAGCAAAACAAAGAAAAGAGAAACACAAAAAACCAGAAAACTAAAGAAAAAACCGAAAGCAGAAAATGAACCCTATGAGCGAAACTACACTGGTCCAGGGTCTAAAATATCCGCAGCAAGCAGATTAAGAAGGTCTTCATGTGGTTTAGAGATAATTTGAAGACCATGGTTGTCCTCCAAAGCCTTCTTAGCAATCCAATCCGCGCAAGAGTTACAATCTCTAGGGGTCTGATTCAACACAACAGTCCACTCTTTCTTCAAAAAAACTCGAATCTTAGCTACCAGAGGGAGCTTTCGAGAATCATTACCATTACTGGTAAGAAGGCAAAATGCTTGAGAAGAATCGGTTTCCAGAATTATATGTTTCCAGCCATGATTCCAAGCAAATTCTAGGCCATAAAACACAGCCCAAAATTCAGCAATAAGGGGGGAGCAAGAACCAATGAAATTAGAAAAACCTTTGATCCAGTTTCCATTCGAGTCCCTCAACAAACCACCACACGCAGCCTTGTTCCCATTCACTGAACCGTCCACATTCAGCTTCAAGAAACCCTCTTCTGGCCTTGACCACTTTTCGGGAAGAAGAGGATAATCAGTTCTAAAAAATGGATTTTTAGCCTTGAAAAAACAGTACCTGGCTTCCTTTAATTGAGTTGCTAGCTGAGCTGAGGGATCCTCCGGCCTGACAAAATCCTCCTCATGCAATTCTCGATTCCTCCATAGCCATAGAGCATTGCAAGTGATGAAAAAGTAGTCCCTCCAATCCTTGTTGCCTCTGATGCGAGCTTTCAGATTAGAAACCAACCACTCCTGGAAAGAGATGACAGAAAAGAAGTCCACTGGGATAGGTTGCAACAAGGGTAGCTGCCAAATTTTCCTAGCCTTGTGACAATCTCTAAAGACATGGAGGCAGTCCTCAACAAGATCAGAACAGAAGGGGCATTTGTCAGAGGCTCCACTCCATTTGGCAGTTGTTTCTCTAGTGAGGATTCTACCATGGAGCATTTTCCAGATGAAAAGCTTTATCCTTTCCTTGCCTTTCCACTTCCATATGCGATCCCACAAATCACTAGCAGCAGGGGAAGTTGCTTCAATCAGATTGTTATAGGCCAACTTGACAATAGATTGACCATGGTTCCAATCCTTCCACACTAATGAATCCTCATCAAAAACTTCTTCTGGATGAGGAATAGCAAGGATTTTATTGACAATATTTGGTTCAAAATGATACCACAAGTATTGAAAATGATACCCCATATATATATATATATATATATATATATATATATATATATATATATATATATATATATATGACCACCAGTTTATCGAATTTTTGATTGAATCAAACAAAAGGTAAAGATGTTGTGTAAAGGAAATATAGAAAGATTCTGAATATCTAAGGAAGAATTCTAAATAGCAAGCAAATCCTTAAAAGAGTTTGGTTAAAAACTGTACATGCTCTTTAATACTTGTTCGACTTGTCTATTTTAAGAAGTGCTTATGGCATGACTCTATATAAAAAATGAAGTGGTAATAAGCTCAATCTCTCTCGCTATCGTATTACGTATTATTGTATGTGCATGTTCATAAGGAAATAAAGTAAAACGTGAGAAGTTTGTCTTTATTGAGAACTATTCATATTATTCCAAAAATTAAGTACAAACTATCTATAATATTATCAATGAGAAAATAATCAATAGCAGAGATATATGTTGATTTTGATGATTTTGTTTTGTTTTGGGGGAAGTGAATGATTTCCGCGAACGAATATGATGCCTCAATTCTTTACTTGAAGTGTTTTGATCAAGAAGCAAGAGGTGACATTGTCACTCCCTCCTCCTTCGCCAAATTCTAATGGCAACCAAACTCCTCAGATCATAGCTCATTTCAAAGTCCTAAAGATATATATAAAAAGTCCCATAAAAATAAGAAGTGAAAATGATAAATCATAGATTTTCTTTTGTCCATTTATAACACTGAGGCACTACATTTTGAAGAAGTATTTATTCCCAAAGCTCAATTGAGTGAAACATAATAAATTTACTGAAAAACATTTTTGCTTTTGGTGCAGAATTTTTTTTGCCACACTCACGTAAAAGTGAGTGGGACCCACTCGCTTTTATGTAAGTGTGTCATAAAAAAATACTTTTGCAACAAAAATATAAATATTAAACCCTAATTATTATTGGATTAGCGTATTCATGTATTAGTAAGTTTTAAATATTTAATGGGTGCATTAAATATTCTGAAATTAAGCCAATTGTATAGTGTTATAGAGATATGTGGTGAGTATTTATTAATGAGTTTAGTGTATGTGCTTTTAAATGATATAAGCTTATGTCAATTCGTCCCTTATAATTATGTATTTTGGTGAATACGAGCTCATATTGGGTATATCAGTAGTACATACTACTTCCATTTAAAATCTAACACATATATTTGAGACCCCATTTTTCTCTATTACATGTCAGCATTGATATTTGTTGTTTGGTTTTGATTGGAGGGATGTATAGAAAATTGGGTACATCTGTAGTATTGTAGAGATTTCCAATGAATACATTGTTATAATATGGAAGTTTTTTTTTCTCTTTCCATATCAGCCAACAAATTTATAAAAAGAGAGAAAAAATAACTTTTAAATTATAATTATATACTCCTTAAATATATAATTATAAGGGATAAAAGAAGCGTTTATCATCTATAATTTACATGACCAGAAAAAATTTCCTACACTCACAACATTTTGAGGGGCCCACAGCAAAAAAAAAAAACTTCGGCATGCAAAACGAATCTCTATAACATAACATAAACACTTTTCCTATAACATAACTCTTATAAAACCCATAAAAGAATATAAGTTTTTATCCCTTAAAATAACGGATACTTTTTTCTTTATAAATAATAGTCTTCTGTTTTTATTTGTCACATATAAACTACGGGATAGGTAAGAATAAGTATGAGTAAGAAAAAAAAGTCAAAATAAAATAAGTTTCTATTTATAATTGCGAGTCTCTTTCAAAGATACTAAGTCACGGTTTCTTCTTCGCCTGAGCTGTTTGGTGCTTCTTTTATTAACATCCATTGTTGTCGATGACGTACTTATGTTTATATATATAGATTTGTCGAGCTCTATAACAAGTTCCTCTTCTCAGCTTTGCCCTCTAATCAATAAATATTGCAATTTGGTATTACTAGATTCAGAGTTGAAATACCTTCTCCGTTGTCAACTGCAAAACGTTCATAGAAGATCAGTGTTACAAGTCCCACATTGGTTGTATAGGAAGCTAATGTGAGGTTTATAAAGTCTTGGGCACTCCCACCCTTTGAGCTAGCTTTTGGGGTGGTGACTTCAAGGTTCGTAACAATTGGTGCTTTCGTTGAGAGTTGAGGCCACGGAAAGGGCTACCTATAGGCTGGATTAAGGTGTCTTTGGGCACTGAATACTGATAGGTGATTGAAGCCGCCCCAAAGGGGGAAAGGGCTACCGTCGAGTCCCCTTAAAGGGGGTGGCAATGTTACAAGTCCCACATTGATTGTATAGGAAGCTAATGTGGGGTTTATAAAACCTTGGTCACTCTCACCCTTTGATTGGTCCAGTGCTAGAGGGGCTTAATTTCTTGTTTATTATTCCATGAAACTTGTTTATTATTCCAAGCAAAAGTTTCATCGATAAGAGGGAGACAAATTCGTGATGAAACAAATGAGGCCATTTTATTTAATGGAAAACCGAAGACTTTGAGACAGCCAAACTTGCGCCCAATTGGGTACAGCCATTTTAACAACTCCTTTTCCAAGTCTTGAGTCTTTTCTGTTTTTGGAGAATTTATTTATTTTTTTCACTCCAAAAAATAAAAAATAAAAAAATCTAGAAGATGACAAGCGTAAATTGAAAGATTAACCATATAGACTGCATAAAATGCTAACTTTTTACTCAGTCTCAAGTCTTTTCTTTCTTTCTTTCCTTTTCCCCCCTTTAGATCAATCAAGAAGTTGGCAAGTGTGAATTGAAAGATTAAGCAACCATAAAGACTAAATATAAAAATTAAAATACTCGCGCTACACAAGACTGTAGTTTATTCTTTTAACAGTACTTTTTAATCTAACCAACATCACTAACTACAATTGTATATATCATCGTATATATGTGTGTAATACATAAGAGTACGTGGCTAACTACAATTGATTGGTTTCCTCTTCCTTTATACCAAGACTGGGATGAGACTTAACTACTTATGTTTCTTATACATTTTTCGGCATTTTGCTTCTTTTCCATGCATCATGAGTCGCCATAAGTTACTTACACCTATTGAAGTCTAATCCACTCCTGTTGCCACATATTACACATATAGCTAAATTAATTATTTGTTTTTATAATAGTTATGTCGTAGGAAAAATGATTGTGTAATGTTATAGAGATTCGTTTTACGTGCCTTAATTTTTATTTATTTTTTTTGTTTTAAAAAATGTGGGCCCACAAAATATTGTGTGTGTAGGAAATTTTATTGTGTCATGTGAAAGGACAAAACGAAAATCCATTAATTATATTATCACCAGCACGGTCTCAGGCTTTAACTTGCATATAATTATTTTTATTGCCTTTTGAAAATTTGCAAAGATAAGGTCCAAACTCTACTCTTAGATGAGATCCATAACTGTCTAACTGACGCCAATTTATTATATTTGTTTTGTCCTATTTTTTCACGGTTCATCTCTTCCCACGGATTCAGTTGGCCGTGAGAGTGACAAGCCTATACAATCATCTCCCTCGCATACTGGAAGTACCGCTCCACATTGGTCACGGTGATTGTACGTATATAATAATCCTAACCAGTCAAATAAATAATTAAGGATTATATTGGGATAAAAATGATAAAATTAAATTAAGAATATAATTTTGAGAATATAGATATTTTTTGGGAAAAAAATTATTAATAATAAAATCTACCAGGTAAAAGTTCTACCGTACAATTTTATTGAAAAAGCTTAGAAATGAGATTATTATTGTAAAAATTAAAAATATGCCAAACAACTCATTTATAATCAAGAAAATAATTATGTAAATTAATTGGGGTCAAACTATAATTCTAGTAAAATTTGGAAATTAAATTATGATTATGTAAAATTTGGCCTAAACTCAATTAGGATGCGATACAGTAATTCTTTCAAGAATTTAACTATTTAAGGACATTATATTTAGGAAAAAACTATCGTCATGTTATATGAAATTTTTGTTTCCTTCTATTCTCAGATCATTTTCCGTGCGAGCTTTTATCTTTATTTTTTCCGCCTAATATTTGGTGGGTCCTACAAAAACATGTATTTGTGAGATGATGTATCAACTTTCTTATTACATGACATTAACAAAACCCTTATATTTAGGCTTTAATGTTTCTAAAATGAATTTAGATAAGTTATCTACATTCACTTTATAACTACATTATATTTAGGCTTTAAATATTCGCTTTAATGAAAAACACTTATAAGTTATCAACATTATATTTACGTTTTAATGTTTCTAAAGTGAATATTCACTCCCCAAACAACGTCATTTTGGGTTGAAAAATTAAAAAATTATAATAAAAAACTATTACAATCCTGAAATAAATTATAATTACAAAAATACCTTGATTTCCGTCTCAAAATGATGTCGTTTTGGGCTAACTGTAGATAAGTTATCTACATTCACTGTAGAAAGAGCGAACCCTTATATTTATTAAGGGAAAAGATATTGTAACAACTAAGTTGTGTTACTATCATGTTACTATCAATCAATCTCACCGTTAGATCGCTTATGTTGATTCAACGATTATATTTATTTCCATTTTTGTATGGTTATGATTCCCCATATTTAAAGTGAAAGAATTAAATATGGGAAATCATAACTATAAAAAAGTGAAAATAAATATAAAGTATTAAATTTGAGAAATCATGACCAAAGATGAAAATAAATATAACCGTTAGATCAACGTAAGCGATCTAAACGGTAAAATTGATTAATAGTAACTCGGTTGTTACAATATCTTCCCCGATTTATTAAAGTGAGATTAAGCGGAAAAAATTAAGTTTTAGCGAGTAAAACCAATTGGATTCATTTTAGGTCAAAAAGTGAAAAATCAAAAGTGTTAAAGGAAGACCAAATTCTTTTAATTTTCGGTCATTCCCTCTTGCTTCCAAGAAAAGAACGCTGTTGCCCCTCTTCTTCTTCCTTATAAACCGAGACTCCATTGAAATGGTAACCAAGCTCTACAACTTGCCAAATACTCACTTATAGGCTTAGATTTCTTCATGAAAATTGTAGCTCTTTGTCTTGTGAGCCTAACCGAGGTCCTAGTTCTCATTGGGTGGCTGTTTTTGGAGAGTTTTCTTCCTTCTTCTCCAGCGATGTGGTACTATTCATAATACAGAAAATGATCGTTTTCATGGTTTGGCTGTTGGAGAATCATCCTTAGCTTGTGGGGAACTCATTGAAGGTAAGAAACCTTGAATTTGATGGTTGATTTTTGAGATGTAATCTAGGTTTTATTGAGGTGTTTGGGGCTGAATGTTTCTGTCTAAAATCATAGGGTTATGATATTTTTGTTGATAAATATTAGTTATTTGGTACGTTGGAAGTAGAAAGAACTAGTAAATGCTAAAAGAAAAACTTGTGGACTTGATGGAAACTCCAAGAGCAATTCGGTCAAGAAGGGAAAAAGAATGAGGATCAAGTGTTTGAGGAAATGCCTAAGTGAGACATTGATAGTTGTTGGGTATTAAACTGATTGAAATGATTAGATATAAATGTGAAGTTGGAAAAAAATCATAAACCCTATCTCCTTTGCATTTTCAGCCTAGAGGAAATAACTAGGGACGATGATGTTTTGTTACGTTTTAAATCTGTATGGGTATGTCTTGTTAATGGTTATTGGTTGTTGAATTGGTGGATTGAATGCCTAAGCATGTGAAAAGGGTATATGAACCACTTTGAGGCCTATGTATGTCAAAAAGAATTTGATGAACCTAATTGTGAAAAGAAATAATGTATACTTGATAATTGATACACAATGATATGATGTGAACATAGAAAAGCATAAAAATACCTTGGCTTCTTTGTTGATGAGTCTCGGCCTTAGATTCAAATAGTAGAAATGAGTTTAAATTTTTAAATGATCATGTTATGTAACTTGAGGGCCAAGTTAAGGTGGTGTGAACCATTGATTGTTAAGTTGAGGACATAAAAATCCTATGTCTCTAAAGGTTATTGTTGTGTCTTTGGGTTGTTTGAATAATGTCTAGGTCAAACGGACTATATTGAGATTAATGGATGAGCCTATGTGAAAATTGGAGTATTTGAATCCTATAGAGACGCTTAGGTCACTAATTTGGAAATAACTTGTGAAACAAGTAATCCAAGTAAATAACTTATACAAGTGACTAGTGTTAGTCCTAGGGTATTGATAAGTTGTGAGTATGTCTATTGGACATTGCCTAAGTCCATAAGTGAACTAATGAGCATTAAAAATTGAAAAAGAACATAGTGCCCCCTATGGTGTAGACCTCGGCCTATAGGGCTTTAAATGGGTTGGGAAACTTTAAAAATTGTAATTGTCACCTAGGAGGACTCTTGTACCATTTCTAGGGTAAATATATGTGAGGATGCATGAAGTTGTTCGTTTATCAAGTATCCACCCCTTGGTAGTGCTATATGAGAGTTTTGAAGGATATTAGTAATGACTTGTGTTTGGAATTTAATTGGCATTTAAACTATGTAATGAATATTTGAATTGAATTCCTACCCTAGGTCTATATCTAGAGATTCTGAGCTTGTGGGTCAAGCATTGGTGGAGGATTCTTGCTTTCTTGCAAAATAAGTAAGCGGTTGTGTAAGTTTCAAACGGTAAGCTCTCTGTTTAAGGAATATTCATCTCTTTGTATGCTTCACCATGGTCAAGTGGGACTATGGTTGGATAATTGTATGATTATATTTCTAATACCTGGTATAATTGCATTCTTATAGATATGTATGATAAGATGATATGATATGTTTGTGTGGTTCATGGCCATTGATTTATGTGCGTGTTGACTAATTCACTGGAGGATCTAAGCTCCTGGAGGTCCCTGCGTACATGACTTGTGATTATTCCACTAGAGGAATTAAGCTCTTGGAGGTCACATATGTCTGATATGATATGATATGCTTTGTGTATGATGTATATGTTATGCTTTGTATCCGACCATTCATGCAGGAAGTGGGCTCAGGGATGGGGAATACTCTCTAAACCCTGAGCTTACTGAGATTTGTTATCTCACCCCTTCTGGGGACATGATTTCGGGTGTACCGACCGTGGGAGAGCCTTCTCTGGCCAAGGAGGTATTGCAGGTATAGTTGAGCAACGGCCCGTCATTAGATGGCCTTACCTTGAGCAGTTGGCCATATTTTATATGATTATGTTCAATATTTATTTTGGAGTCATGATGTCTGACCCACATTTTGTATATATATGATTATTTGTCAGGAATTATGTACATCTATTATTTAGGCATGTATATATATGATTATTCAGTTAGATGGTTGTGTTACATAGATTGTATATGATAAAATATGTAGTGGCACAGAGACAATTACGCATGCGTCCATGGATGGGTCTTATGTCCTTCTGTGGACTACTTATATATGCATATTCTGTACTGGACTTTTCTGATTGGCAGGAATTGTTTTAATGAGTGGGATTTATTCCCTGGATGGTCCAGTTTACAGAGGATATGTTGTCTGTTTGACTCCGTCAGGGTGGATACTTGTTATCATGCTCTAATGGACATGGACCATTGCCTGTGGTTAAAAGATTGATAAGTTAGGAAAAAGTTTTATGCTATGCAATACACCAAGTGAAAAAGAAAAGGAAAAGTTAACTTATTATGTTACTTCTGTTAACAATGAAGTCTTATTTTAGTCTTCCGCTTATAAATGATAAATTATGCTGCGCTTTAGTACCATATATAGGTTAACTAATCACGGATGAAATCTAGCACGTGCTAGCTACATCTATAATTATAAGTAATTACGAATAAACAAAGTCAGATGAAAGAACATTTGCCTGCTTGGTCCTGATGTCTCAGTTTTCCGCTTGTAGTTTGGACCGTCAAATTAGCCTCTAGCTTTTAGTTTCTTGTGCTGGTGTTGGATGGCGAATCATAGTCTAAATGCTTGTGTAAAGGGTCAAAAAGATTGCTCGGATTCCCTGTCTTCCTTTATATGTAAAAAGGTTGTTAATGAAGATAAGTTATCTGCTGTAAGTCCAATATGACGTCATTTTGGGGCGAAAATCATGCTATTTTTTTTGTAATTTTAGTTTATTTCAGGTTTATAATAGTCTTTATATTTATAATTTTTTAAGTTTTCAATACCAAAACGACGTCGTTTTGGAAATAAATACAGATAACTTATCTGCATTAACTCCAGAAATATTTTTCCCTATGTAAAAAGATCAAATGAAAGTATGGAAATTTGCCGGGTTTGATAATCTATCTTTATTCCGAATTTGGTGTCACAAATTAAGTTTGTACTTTATAGGTAGCCTAAAGAGGATCGAACCTTTAATAATGTTATCATCCCCTGTTCTTACACATTGGGTTTAAGTCTTATACCTTTCAGCTCACCTTTGCATTTATCACACGGTACAAGGCAAGAAATAGTTGACCTTTTCTCCAAAACAAACCATGCAAAAATTTCTTTCTTTCTCCTTTATCCACAATTTGAGACAACCCTAAAAAAACGCAATGGAGGAAGGGGACAAGAAAGACAAAACGAGCAAGCAGAAAAGTAAAAGGAAAACAAAAATACATTGTAATGTGACAGATATATATCACATTTTATATGGCCAAAATGTCTCTATCATCTAAGGGGGACTATAAGACTCCGGTAATCTCTTTTTCTGGTGCAAGACTCCAAAACTCTTTTTTGTTTCCATTATATCTTGCATAGTTTGGGGTCTACAACAAAGCAAAAATAAGAAATACTTTTACAGATAAGATGCTTTTTCTTTGCTTTGTGTACCTCACTTCTCTATTGGTGGTTCTTTTCAATTTTCTCAACTTGCATCTCCCCCTTGAATTTCTAAAACAGCAAAACTCCTATAATTTCTTCAAGTTATATTGTACATACCATTCCAACTTCTACAAGAGCAGCATGAGGGATTTTAAGAGCCACTGGAGGTTCTCGACAATTTTTTTCACTAAAACGATAGGCCATGATTAAGAATTTCTTGAGAAAGTTAGAGCCATCACGCACCACTAAATGTGATTGGCCCAAGAAATAGGCACTACCACTCTCCCTGGCATCAATTAGCTCTAAGAGCTCCTTCCTGACAGTAGGCTGCATTTTAGGACTATTAGCAGGCAACATGAACCGAACTTTTTTTTTCTTGCTAGGACGACTAGTACTCTCCAAAGTATCACCTACTGGATTAATCTGACATTCATTGTTCACCATGCATGAGTCAAGTTCATCCAGGGGAACTAGAGCATTTCCATCTGGTGCTGAATTTCCAACAACAATCATTCTTTCATCTGGGGGAACCATGGATTCAATGTCACTCTGTTCAATGGAAATGAATTCCCCTATAGAACGAATAATCTGCTCCTCAAAATCACCCGTATCCCTGATATGATCACAATATCCACATCTGACAATGCAACGATAAATTTTATAATCTCTCGGCCCAATCCTACCTATGAGATACCTTTCGCTTTCTGGGATATAAGGCACCGGTATAGACTTGAAGGACACCAAGATCAACACTTGATGAAATGCAGGGAGATTAGTAATAAAATGCGAAAAGAATGCTGGGATTCCTGCTACTATGTCTGTGTAAATGAAGCCAATTCCAGGTACCCTGGAAATCCCAAGGCCTGGACTAACTTCTATTAGCCATTCAGTTGACACCTTGTTTTGCAAATCAAATTCGTACTTCTTCATAGTTCCATAATGCCATGAAAGCATGATTGTCATGGACACCGCCAAAAGGACAACTAGATACCAAGCTCCCTTGTGAAATTGTAGCAGACATGCTGAAAGATATGCAGCCTCAAGAAAGCCAAAACACAGAAAAAAACACGCAGATACAATAAAATTTTTCTCCCAATACAAAGCAATGATTAGTGACATCAGAGCAGTTGTCACAAGCATTCCACAAATTATAGCCAAACCTGCCAGACATTGTGAGCTTATGTTATAATATTGTCATGAACATGCTAACTGAATAGTACAGAAGTTTCATGCAATCATATACAGATAATTGCCTTGAGCTAGTAATACATATCATTCTTTTATCTGTCTCCCCTGTTTACCAACTTCTCATTTTCTTAAGAATTCTCTCCATGAATTAATGGCTCAAACTGCTATAATCCAATGCAAAGTTGGGAGTTCTCATGGGATTAATCGAAAGTCCACCAGACATGGGGAAAAACAAAATAAAAAATTCCTGTTGTGTAAGAGAAGCATGAGATGTAGTAATTAACAGTGGCATACCTGTTGCATTGCCAATCTTTACAATGTCTCTGAAACCAACTGTGACAATGAGGCTGAAAATCATCAGCAACCAGTTGACGTCGGGGATGTAAATCTGCCCATGTATCGTTTTTGATGTGTGAACAACTTTTACTCGGGGAAAGCAATTTAATGCGAGGCACTGGTTAATGATGGAGAAACTCGCTGTTATGGTTGCTTGGCTTCCTACAGCTGAAGAAAGTAGGGATAATACTATGTACACATGTTTGCAATGACCTGCAGTCACCATGCATCACTTTAGCAAAGTGAATTTGCAGGAAGAAAAATATCTACGAAATTAAGGCACTCGACCAACTTACGTGGCATAGATTCACTAAGATGATTAAAATATTGAGCGTGCATATTTTGGGAGATATATGCAGCCTGACCAGCATAGCATAAAATAAGAAGCGGATAAATCAAGCATATAAATGTTATCTACAACAAACACATGATGCACAAGTTAGTAATGATTTCAATTACAATCAATACATTTTAATTACAGAACAAGTTATGCATTATACCTTAATTGATTTCTTGGAGAAATGGCCCAGGTCTGCAAACATTGCCTCTGATCCTGCAAAACGTAGAGCATCTTATGACATTAATCAAAACAATTTTAACAAGTCAAAAATTCGCTTAGTTATGAATATTAATTACTTGGTGATAATTTAGTAATTCTGAATCTTCAAAAAAAAAAAAAAAGGGCCGACCCAGTTCAAATACCCACTTCGTGAGAGTCTGGGGAAGGGAATACTCTAGGCAGTCTTTCCCCTGCTTTTGGCAGAGAGGCTGATTCGAACCACGGCAAGCAAGCTTACCGCTGAGCAAAGCCGGCCCTTCAATTCTGAATCTTCAAAAAAAAAAAAAAAAAAAAAAACCCACCTGCTACACATAAAATGACGCTCCCTAACAACCTCCATCTTCCAATGTTAATACTTGTGATGAATTTGAACATGTACACTGGGGATATTTTATTGATGATTTTTACATCCCAGTAGAAAATATTATACGTTCCCACCACACCAACAAACAACAGCCAAACAGCAATGATCGGAGCAAACATGAACCCAATTTTGCGTGTCCCGAAGTGCTGCAGCATGAACAGACCAACCAATATAACACACGCAGTGGGAACAGGAACATCTGAAATATTGAAAAGCATTTCGGGTAGGATAACTGCAGGAGATAGCTATATATCTATTTTTTTGGTTTACTTCATTAAAAAAATAAAACAATAATCAATCAGAACTGCGACTTGCAAGTAAAATACAACAAACTTGGAAAAAGTTTATCACCATGGCAGATGCTTTCGTCTAAAATATCAGATACACAACAAATTAGTAAAAATCAAACATCATGTGACATTCTTCATTCAGTAATCGCTCGGAAAGATATATCTGGCTCATGTTAATTCCATCTCTAAACTTGAAACTGGTTAAAATAGCATGAACTTGATTTTTCTGGAAATCCATCAAAGATAAATTGACTAACCACCAGTGTCAATTATAGAGATGATAAATAGACTATGTTAAACACAGTTATGTAAATTTAATATGAGGAAAGATATTCTTACCACCAAAATTTTCTACTACTAACTTACTACTTATCTAATCACCATTGAATCAAAGAGAGAGAATGTTAAAAAGTTTTTGAAAAAAGAGAAAATGTTGATCCAATGGTGATTAGACAGATAGTGAGTTGACAGTAGAAAATTTTGGTAGTAAGAATATCCTTCCTCGTTTAATATTAACCAATTTAAGAATGGGGAAAAGAAGAAAGAACGATATCTCTATGGATACAACATGATCCTGAACTAGGATGTATGGTGCTAAATCGCAACTGAGAGTGAGAAGCCACAATAGGTTACCAGGAGCTATAATTTTTTATCCGATCATACCAATCACTTGACGCAACATAAAAGGGACGTTTGAAAGAACTTTATGAATCGACAGCATTTATAGTACTCACATCTTTTAAGGGCCTCTGACACGGACTCCTGAGTATGTTGCGACTTGGAAACTGGTTATAGACAACAAGGTAATCAAAAACATGTAGTATCAATTGATGATATGGCCTCTGAAAAAAATATGAATTTAATTTGTTCTCTCAGTACAAGCTCTTACACATGCGTGGCACCATATCTGACAAGGATCTCTGAACACCAGCTGAAGCTGATAACACTGGTAAGCAGCCAGAATATATATATAAAGAAGTTAATGAAGATGAATCATTAAATCACAAGAGGAAAAATAATTACTAAATCTTACACATCACATGCAATTACTTGTAAGAAAACTAAAATTGAAACCGGACTTGTGTACCTGAAAGTGCTGGAGTGAGCACTGCGTCACCAATTGTCATACAGGAACCAAAGAGTGCTAAGAACAATATTAGATAGTGACCGATCTTGTGTTTCTCAATGGCCCTTCGTGCTCTTGAATCAGTATTGATCTTAGAAGAAGGACTTCTTTCCTCATAAAGCATAACTTCGTTGGTGCTTCTATCACATGGAAGCAGCCCAACTTTTGCATTTCTACATAACAGCGAGTATAAAGCAACAGTACCACCTAGAAAAAAAATTTCTATGACAAGTTAATCTTAAAAGGCTTGAGTACTTCAAAATTTATATGTAGTGATATGATAGTTACTCAATATAATACGAGTAAATAACCTTTTTGTTCATCATCAAATTTCATAATCTCTGCTTTCCTTTAGTTCCTAACAAATAAAAAAGCCTATCATGATCCTAAGAAATTCAAAATGGATCCATCTAGGGTGGTCCCTCACAAATTCAAAAAAGACCCATATTAATCCCTAAAATGACTAAAATGACTCTATTTTGAATTTCTTAAGGACAACGATGGGCATTTGACTAAAACGAGCATCGTGAAATTTGTTCAGGAAAAAAAAATATTTACTTATAATAATTACCTTCTCCATTATCATCAGCTTTCAGCACTATAAAGGCATACTTGAGCAAAGAAATTATTGTCAGGGTCCAGAAAATGAAGGAGAAGATTTCATAAACCTCCTCCTGTGTTGCAAGATCTTCCACGCGCATCGTCCCAAATACATATAAGGGTGCAGTGCTCAGTTGACCATAAACTATTCCAACAATTTGAAATGACAGAAGAATTGTTTGCTTCCATGTTTTCTTCTGAATAATAAGGGACACAGAGGAGAAAAATAAAAAAAATACTAGATCCTTTTAACATCCATATCAAGAATCAACTGAAACTAATATATAGCAAGACAAGATTGAAATCAAAACAGCAACAACTTAAGTTCATTTTGGAGACGATAGATTAACCGTGGGCAAAAAATAAGCTCAATTTGATGGACACAAGTATGTGACAATGAATACAACAGTGTTTGACCGTGCAAGAATTTCAGAAAAGCAATTAATGTTACCTTAACCTCATTAGCATGATGCAGTGGAGAATTCATCAGGAGTGAGATCAAATTGGAAGTCTGAGTGAAAAACAAAGTTATGAGAAAAAAGAAAAAGAATGAGCAGCGATTTAGGCAATGCTTGAGAGGATAGAGACGGAGCACACAAAGAAGATAACCTCTGTAGAGTGTAGACCCTACAAAGTGTCAAAAATAGAAAGAAAAAAGAGAGTAAAAGATCTCACATAGTGATCTTCACGTATGGTATCTTCTGTTCTGTAGACGGCTTAGTATTGATCTCGTGATTTGGTTCATTCCAATACACATCCAACGCGCTCTTTTTTTTTTTCTTTTTCTAATTTTATTTTTTGCAGTGTTTTATTATTTCATTTGAGGTAGAAGGGAGGGAATGCCGGAGTGATATAGACACCCAGATTTTCTCATAATACACAAACAGAGACAGAGAGAGTGCAAGTTCCACTTTCGGTCCACGCATTTAATATATGAAAATAAAAAAAAATCAAATAATATACACAAAACCACTCTGTCCGGAAGTGGTTTGGTTGGGTATCCGATATTGGATTTCATTTTAAAATTTGCGTGTATAAAAAAACATATCATTAAAAAAATTAATACGTTTTATTGTATTTTAAAAGATTAGTCTCCGTAAGGAAGAGAATTATAAAGAAGGGAAAAATATTTACAGAAAAACATTATGTGAAAGAGCACTTAGACTTGGGTTTAACAAAAAGTAATTTTATGATATCGAGATTTATGTATTATTAAAATAATGTGCCATGCCTCATCATATTTTAAGAGATTAATCACTTACTGGGAAAAATATACGGTGGTAAACGAAACAAAAAAATACTTAAGAGAAATGTTTTTAGAATATAATTTTGGGATTAATATTTTTCATATTATAGGAGATAATATATGCATAATACATAAAAGATGTATGAGATTCATATTTTTTTGTGTCTATTCTTCTCAAATGACCCTACATGACTCTCACATATTTTTAATTATATGTGTTGAAGATAAAACTATTTATGAGAAACATTAATTTAATGTCTTTTTTAGTTTGTGAAAATAAAATATTTTTTATGATTTTACAATGTACGCTGACAGTTCGCACGGGGATGCATTTGCACCAATCATAGCACCTTATAATAGCTTCTTTATTGTTTCTGTCAATTTTCTTCTTCTTAATTACCAATTAAATGATAGACAATTCATATCACATGGTTTCCATACAAAAGATACAGAACTTCTTTCCTGTCTATTTTTGATAATAAAATAAAATAAAAAACTAACTGTTCTATGCATGTGGGTGGGAACGACAGAAAATATAAACAATTAATGAACATGGCTGTGGCTACCGCCAAAAAAATATGGAACGCCTGTAGGTTCTGAAACGGAAGCATTATGTATAATTATTATGGGATCTATTAATCTCAATTATCTTATGGATGAGATAGAACGGATCACTATTTTTTCAAAAATAAAAATAAAAATAATAGATCCCATTATTTTATTTGTCTCTATTGCACGAGATAATTATCTCATGCAACTTGAGATAATTATTTCCCAATTATCATAGTAACGTCAAAACTTAAAGGTAAATATTTAATGATCTTGTATAAATTTAAAGGTAAATATTTAATATTCTAAAGGCTATACATTTGTTGTGGAAAAAAAAAACCAGCAAATATAAGAAGGGTTTAATAAGAATTATGTTGTAGGAATAGTGATTGTGTTATGTTATAGAGATTTGTTTTGCGTGCCCGAATTTTTTTTTTTTGCTGCGGGCCCCACAAAATGTTGTGTGTGTAGGAAATTTTTTGTGATAATGTTGAATGATGATGATAAACCCATATAAGAAACCATCAACTGAAAACTTGGTTACGGTAAAGGAAATTGAAATTTGCGATTTCTTGAGGGAATGTAAAAATATATAACCAAAATTTAAATCTTAACATAACATACGTTAAATATAAATAATCAAATTGTTTGATAACCATAATTTTCATATAATGATTAATAATATTGTTTAATATAATAACCACCAAAATTCCTAAGATAATTCCTCTATCAGTATGGAAGGAGATTAGGATATCCTTTGAATATTTATTTATGAATTTTATAATTCTCATTTAATATGAGAATTCAAATTTTCCTACACACCCTCCGATTTCCGTGCTGACATAGGTCCTATATATAATTTTTCCTGACACATGGGTCCCACATATTTTTTATCTCTACAACGTAAGATTTCAATACTCCTTCAACATGAGAATTATAAAACCCTCTATTTATTATTGAAAAATATAAAACGAGACTGCTCCTACAGCCCCAAACCGCTATTGAGGGCATCCGAGCAAGGTAATCTTTCCTTCAACCTTATCACTCCATTTTCGGTATAAGTTTATAAATCACTTTAAAAAATAAGATTAACACCCAAAAACGAGGAAAATAGCCTCAGTATACACCCACCCCCTCCTAAAATGTAAAAGGGCTGACCCAGTTCAAATATCCACTTCGTGAGTGTCTGGGAAAGGGAATACTCTAGGCAGCCTTTCCCCTGCATTTTTGCAGAGAGGCTGATTTGAACCCGCGACCTGACACACCACGGCAAGCAAGCTTACGCTGAGCCAAGCCGGCCCTTCATGTAATAAAATGTAACATTAAAGAGGAAAGAAAAAAGTGTTCAGTTCTTGTCCATTCATTACTCATTCATAAGCCTTCTCCCAATCATCTACTACATCAGAAACTTCTGATGCAACAAAGTCTCCTCCATCCTGCCCTTCTAGATTTGAACCACTATCACTAGGCTCCAACATTTCGACGGTACTACTTTCAAAGCGTTTACTAGAAGCTTCAATTTTAACGGCTTCAACAGATGAACTCGAAGACAATTCTTGATCTAAGACACTCCAAGGATTTAATGAAGCAGGTATTGGGTCTTCTTTCTTCCAAATAGACGACGAATCGACATAAGCAAAACCAGGAGCCCACTCCTCATCACCCCAAGAATCTTCTCTCCAACCTGGCTCTTGAACAACAACCTTTTTCCTCGGATTACCATTTAATACTGCCACTGCTCCTCCTTCTTTCATTATCCCAGCTCCTCCCCAAGCATTGGTAGCTGAAGATGCCACGGATGCCCCACCATTAGGAACAAGCACAACAGCTCCCTGATAAACAGTTCCATGATCCAACCTTCTTGTTGCAGCTGCAGCTCGCGCAGGATCATTAAAAACAGCCAATGCATTTTTGTCATTTAACCAAACAAGTTCACACTCACCCCCAAATCTCAACACCAATTGACTAATATCCGCATCCCTTGGCAAGTCTGAAAAGGAGACAACAAGCCGAGGGTCCATATCTACCAAAGGATCAAATGCAGGAGGAAGGGGAACATGCACAGTTGTAGTACCCTTAACTCCTAGCACACGAGCAGGGGCTCTTGATTTTGAGGTAACATGAACAACTATAAAATGCTTTGGCTCCCAACCAGCTTCGTTCACTGCAAGCTTCCATCTCTCAGCAATCACCCTCACTGCATCTCTCTTATCCTTTAGCATAGGACAGAAAACATGGACTTTTAGACCATGTGTAGTTCCTCTGCTCTTGCCCAGTACTAAACATTTGCATCTCTCCTCAACAGATAAAACCCATTTAGGATCACGTCTCAACAGATCAGCAAGCAATTCAGAAGCAATAGAATTATCACCAAAATGGAGAGAATCCAGATTTGGATGGGTAATCTCAAAAGCATCTGCAAGAATCCTTTTTCGCTCCAACTGAGCACACTCGTCATTACACATCAGCTTTCTTTGTCCAAGGGGAATTTTTTTGACATTTGCGTCCACTGATTGAAGCAGCACTGGCAACTTCTGAATAATGGAAGCTTCATGTATGGCATCAGCGTTATAATTAACACTGCTACCAGCAGCACCACAAGGAACGTTAGCTGTTATTCTGCCACAAGAACAAGCAATTGTAACAGGGAACTCACATAGTATGTCTGGACATGGAGATGAAGGGTGACAAGGAGCTGTACATGTATGTCGGCAGTCTCTCTTTGGAGCACCACATGTTTGCCCACAAGAAGCTCGGAAACCATGCACAGCATATGGATTATCACAAGGTGGGGGGTGACATGTTCTGCCACAAGCATGTAAACCACATTGTCTGGTCTTCCCACAGAGATTATTACATCTACTATCTTTTGAACCACAACGTATGTTCCTAAGAACAACATGCCCACCAATACATTCTTTTGCTACAAGCACTGAACAAGGAGTGCAATCTCCAGAATGGCAGCTGTGGGAGGCTGGATGACCACAAGGTTGAGGAACTGAACATGGAAGCTGACATGAGGGAAGCGGTGTACCACAAGGCTGTGGAGGAGGGATTGAAGTCCCACCACAAGCACATGTCAAATCAGTGAATATAGTTTCAAGACAAGGTGGACAATGACCACTATGACACATGGATTCACAGCCATGCTGCCCGCACCTTAACTTCTTTCCACATGGCATGGAACAAAAGTGTGGATCCCAATCTGCATTTAGATTATTATTCGGATTAGAAAGTGGACAACAACGTTCACTACATCGATGCCTTCCACAATTCTTTTTCTGCCCACAAGGCTTTTCACAAGTAAATTTCTCATTCTCCATTATTGTCTTGTAGCACTCCACAGTTCGGGAAGTTGAACCACATCGACACTTATGGGAGACTAGAACCAAACAAGGAGAACAATCCCCAGCATGGCATGGCTCCTCACAATGATGCATCCCGCATGGAAGGTACTTACCACATACCTGTGAACAGGTAGGTATTGAGTCTAAACAACTCTGCCGTTCCTCCTCCAATCTAGTTTTCCCACAACAGCATGTCTTAATCCGGCTTGGTAACAATTCGCACTCCCCACAGCTGCCTGGATGACAAGTCTGAATACAGATATGATTACCACAACCAAGTTTCTTACCACAATTGGAATCACAAGAAAAAACTCCACCTTCTGCTTTGATTTCACCCTTCACAGTCACGTCCCCACAAAGAATAACCTCCATCTTTTTACTGCAAAAGCAAGAGGCATTGATTGGAACCTGACAAGGATCACAAGGACCCAGATGACAGATTCGCTCACAAAGATGACGGCCACATTCAAGAAGCTTTTCACAGTGCTGACCACAAGTAATAACGGACTGGCGGTCAGAGCAACGAGTGGTAATATTTTTCTTCCCACAAGGACACAAACGTGGTGGGGCAAATGCTTTGCATGGAGGGCATGGACCCGGATGGCATTGCAAGACACAAACATGAGGGCAAAGATCATCCTTATTCCCTCCAGTAACCAAGAGCTCCTTCTCAAGAGGCTTTCCACATGGTTCTCCACAGGAATGTGGCGTGAGATACAAATCGGATGGTGGGTCTGGCCTCTTTCCACAGAAGCAAAGATACCTAATCTCCTTGGATGATATGAGCTGCACAGACTGACAACCAGGGCACCGCCAATTAAACCCTTGATTCTTCTGTGCAGACAAATCATTGGAAACGGGTGCCCGAGACCACTTCTTTATACAATTAAGGTGAAAGATAGAGTAGCAATTGGAGCAAGACCATATAGGTGCAGACCTCCGGACGGTGTCATAGCAAATCATGCATTCAGCAACGCCTTTCATGAGCTTGTCCTGAATCTCTTGCAGCAGCTGAGGCAAGTCAGGGTCTTTCAAATTCAATCCCTTCCCCACATGATTCATGGGAATAGGACGACTCGAGTAACTCCTTCTATTCCGTCTCGTTGAATTGGAGCTACCAGCATCACCATCCTTATATAACTGCCGGTCGGCATTGGCGGTGGCGATGGTGGTGGCTGTAGCTCTAGGAACCCATTCCTGACGAGGAACATTCGGCCTATCCTTCCGTTGGTCTCCCTCTTGTAAGCTCATTCTGCGTGGTTTGATGTGATGTCTCCCACACACTGTGAGTGAAACGCCAAACCCTCGAATTGATTGTTCTCTCACTGACACATAAAAATTCAATTCAAAATATCAATAATAAGAATTGAAGATTGAAAAGGGAAATGTTAAGCAAATACACTTTCAAAACAACAAATTAATAATCGTATTCATAAATCAACCCTAAAAGTCAAAGAGACATACGCATAACATAATATATTATCTTTATTCAATTAACAGGTATCAATTTTCAAAAACGAAATTTCCTCCGCAACCAAACACTAAATAAACGGAAAATTATCTATAAGCAAACGTTTATCACTCGAATTTATGAAGGAAAAAAGTAAAAACAAAAGAAAGAAAGAGAAATGAGAGAAGAGAAAAAAGGTGAAACCTGATTGGGAGGAACAAAACGAAAGTGATTGTGGTTGTGTATCTGAGTCTGAAACTTGGAGAATGAAATCGGGTCTGACCCGGAAACGGAAGTGGGTGAGGAAGAGAAGCGAAAGGACAAGTGTTTATATACATTATGATATTGATATGGTCATTTCTCATTGACTGCTACTGCTAACATCCAATCCAGCAGCCTACTTGCTCCTCAAGCAAAACATGTATGCGTGCTCCTCACTCCTTTATTTTATTCTTTTTTCTTTTTTGTTATTATTTCATTTCTAACCACTACATATGATATTCTCAACTTTTTAAAAGAGAGTTTTTAAATATACCCACTTGCTCATAATATAATATAAAACTGCCTTTTATCTAAGAGCTTTTATGTAATTGAAATAGACATCATATCGCATATATAATGATCCCGAATCTTTTAATAAAAAGTTTTATAATTCTTTTTCAATATGATAATTAAATTTTTTCTACACATCCTTCAATTTTTGTATTGATATGAGTTCCACATATAACTTTTTTTAACACATGAATTCCACATGTTTTTTATCTCTATAACATGAGATTTTAACTCTCATTTAACATAAGAATTATAAAATCCTTTAATAAATAGATAATTATAACTAATAATTAATGTTGCATATATTTTTTATAGACCAATCTACTGTAATAATAGGCACCGACGGATCCGGTAACATTTGTTTACGTCCGCACAACTCCAACAAAATTAAAAAATAAAAATAAAAAAGAGAAAGTTAAAATCAACGTTTGAATCCGCTCAGTTATTTTCATAATAATTTACGGGTAATAATTTGATCAATTACTCCTCCTAGATCTTATCAATATTCCAAAATAAATATGAGAATATAATGTTGCCTGGTGTGGGGCCTATCTCATTGGCTCCATACCGGATGTCGCCACCGGAGTTGGCAGAGCTGAAGAAGCATACTGAGGAACTTTCAGCGAAAGATTTCATTCGGCCGAGTGTGTCTCTTTGGGAATATATATATATATATATATGAAAGTGTAACTTAATTTACCGAAATCTAAAAACCTAATAATTGTGATTAGGAAAACAAGTTAGCATATAATGCTATTTTCAAATAGGGTAAACAGTATGTCATTTAAAAGGATGTAAGGTTGTGTCATTTTAAGAGAGAGAAAGACATAGATAAAGGAGAAGAGAGAGTTGACAAAAAAAATAAAGGTGTGTGTCTCACTTCATTGTGAGAGTAAAAAGATATAAATTATATCATTTATAAGAACAAACACTTTTCTCTTTCAAGTATTTTTGGTAATTAATGCAACAGTTGTATATACATCTAATGAGCAATTAGTTGGGCATGTGAAAATTGTTCAATTGACACGTAGCAAATTTCAGTAAGTTGCACACGTATCTGGTATGTAATTATGTACATATGCAACTCACGTGAGCTTGTCACATGACATTAACGGTCAAAGTCAGTTTATGTTATATAAATGGATCCACATATTTTTATTTAAATGAACTAGTTAAAATTGCGGGTTTCTTATATATCATTTAACATGAACACAGAAACTTTTCTACACTCACAATATTTTGTGGGGCCCACAGCAACAAAAAAAAAAATCTGGCACGTAAAACGAATCTCTATAATATAACACAATCACTTTTCCTACAACATAAGTCTTATAAAACCCTAAAATTAATTTGGTTCTTGGTGGAATTGATTTTATTTTTCTCAAATTAATTCATAGTTCAAAGTCAGTTTATGTTATATAAATGGATTAACATCAGTTTAAAAAGAGTTCAACTGCACATACTAAAATGGTCATAATTTTTTAATTCTCTCTTCCCTTTTCCTATTTTTTAATTCTCTAAAAGGTCATAATTTTTTTTTTCGTTCCTATCAAAATAAGTTCAAATTCATAATTAATATGTGGAAGTTGTTTGAGAATTCATAATTAAAATGGTCACTGGTTTGCAATAGTAAAGCTTGTATTGCATCGTTTATATCTCCTACAATTGACACAGAGATGACCATATGCTACTTACCAAGTTCATGTCATTAAGTTGCGCATTAACTAATTTCATATGTGGTACATGCATTGTTGTAAAAAATTAATGTAAAAATATAAAAATTTCATATGCGGTACATTTTTATTGAAGAGATATGTATTAAAACGTAAGTAAAAATTCATCTGGTAAAAATTATGTTAAAAACGTAAAAATGGTAGAAACACAAGTTTTTTTACGTTTTTACTTAAACCAAAAAACTGAAATGGGTCAATATTTAACCCATGACTTAATTTTATTTTTATTTTTTCAAAAGAAAAAAACCTATCTCCACTTCCCCCAAATCAAATGAACATTATCTTCTTCCAGCTATATCTGAAAAAAAAAAAAAAAAAAAACTTGCAGGAGGTAGTTGTATTTCCATTTAGAAGTTGTTAAACTTCATTCTTTTAATGTTTTGGAATTTGGTTATAGAAGTTGTTAACTTTTTTTTTTTGTGTTTTTGGACTTATGTTTTGTTTAGTTAAAGAGATTTATATCTTGAAAATATAAAATTATTTATTGAATTTTAAGTAGTGACTTATGTGATCCTTTTTTTACACACACACATTAAGTAGTGACTTATGTGTTCCTTTTTTTACACACACTCATATATATATATATATATATATATATATATAGGATTTACATTTCTGGAGCTGTTGTACGTGCATCAATCAAATACTTGTCATATATATACTTGAAAGCATTAAATGCAGGGAATCATAACCATACAAAGAATGAAAGCATTAAATGTGGGGAATCATAACCATACAACTGTCGTTGTTGTACGTAAAGCGGCTGCAAAAATGATTTTACCTATATATATATATATATATATATAATTTTGTATCTAGATCTTAAATAGTAAAATTTTTACATTTCGTATCATTTCTATGATTTATATCTCTACCATTTTCTTCCGTTTCTACATAGAAACTCGACTTTGACGACATTAGGTACATCATACATGTGCAACTCCTCGTAACAGATAATTTAAATTATTTTAATATCGATTATTAGGTATTTTGCTAGCAAGTCAATCCTTTTAGAAAATGAATTAAAAATAGGATTTGTTATTTTAATTATTATTTTCAATTTTTAATCATAAAAAATAAATTAAAATAAGAAGATATTTTTATAATTATTAATAGACCTAATTTTATAAGTTGTTAATAAAAAAAATATTAAAGATAAATCTAAACGTGTCATTTTCATTTTTTTTGGGACGCTTAGCTAAACTTCCTCTTGTTGAATAAATCCGACCTTGTCCAGATCACATGCCACTTATGATTGAATCATGGGGTTTGCTTACGCTTTATTAGATTACATTTTTAATATCGAGTTGGCGCTGTTATTATTAATAATTAATAATAATAGGTTCTATGATTTATCATTTAACATGACCACAATAACTTTCTTAAATACACAACATTTTGTGGGGGTCGCATAAAAAAAAAATCCGGCATGCAAAACGAATCTCTATAGTATAATACAATCATTTTTCCTATAACATAACTCTTATAAAACCCATAATATAATTAAAGGAGAGTTATATTTTTATCACAATATAATACAACTCATATAAAAATCTACTACCTCTTCGAAAACACAATAAATCTAGGGGAATGTTAATCTTATATTACATGAGAGTAGTTCTCTCATGTTGTAGAGAGAGTTTAAGTGGGGCCCATCATTAAAAGTAAAAAAGAAAAAAGAAAAAGAAAAAAGAAAGAGTGCGATTTTCGAAGTGAGAGAAAATGAGATAACTACCTTATATAAAAGGAGAGTAGTATTTTCCATAAATCTATCGCAAAAACTATATATAAAAAGAGGAGGGATATTCTTACTACCAAAATTTTCTATTACCAACTTACTACCTATCTAATCATCATTGGATCAACATTTTCTCTTTTTCCAAAAACTTTTTAACATTCTTTCTCTTTGATTCAATGGTGATTAAATAGGTAGTAAGTTGGTAGTAGAAAATTTTAGTAGTAAAAATATCCATCCTCATATAAAAATAACACAATAAAAAAAATATTTCAATTTTCAAAATTGTAGGCGTCATAAGTCATAAGTCTCCAAACACGTACTGAACTGGCATATAGTGACGTCACTGGAAGCGTCACACTTCCAAAGAAAAGGAACATACCAAACAGCAGTCTCAGGTTTCCTTCTGAGCTCAGTTTGGCAACTTCAGTTACCATTCAATTCAAGCACTCGATCATGTCTTTGCTTTCAGATCTTATCAACCTCAACATTTCTCAATCCACCGCTGATAAGCTCATCGCTGAGTACATATGGTCGGTCAGCTTTCTCATTACTCAACATCTTATCTTTCTCATTCTTCTTCACAAACCGGGAACTCTGTTCCCCCCCCCCCCCCGATTTCTGGGTGCATGTCATGGTTGTTGTTCTTGTATACTAAAAAAACATATTTGACAACTTTATTTTCCTCGCAAATGTGATATCTTTGTTGAAATATTCTTCTCTCTAATTCTGGGTATACTTAAATGGTAGCGATTCATTTACAACTTGCATGTTGTTCCATCCTCATCACATTTTAGTAAAATGGCTTCTCGGTCGATCAACCACATAAGATGTCTACAACTCTATTCATTCTTAGTTTGATCTGAATAAGCAAAGGAAAATTATTAATATTTTGTATACTCATAAACAGGATCGGTGGATCTGGGATGGACCTCAGAAGCAAAGCCAGGGTAATTTTTCTTTACCAAAAGTAGTAATAATGGTGTAAACGTTTTCTTTTCTTTTCTTTTTTCAAAATTTCCTCTCTCATTTGAACATGCAGACTATTTCTGGTCCAGTAAGTGACCCTGCAAAACTTCCAAAGTGGAACTTTGATGGGTCTAGCACGGGGCAAGCTCCAGGGGGAGACACTGAAGTCATCCTATAGTATGATACCCTTCTTGCTCCTCTATTTGTTTTCTTAATTTTACAAATAAACTGATAACTGGAGTTTCCTTTTTGTTTGGCGCATTATGAAAAACTAAAAAACCAAAAGCCCACAAGCTATTTTCAGTGACCCATTTAGGAGAGGCAGAAATATTCTTGTAAGTTTTTTCATTTTGATTAACTGGTTTCTAATTATGCAAGCATTTATTGTTGAGTCATCAAAATCCACTGTTGTGGTTCAGCAATTCACTTTATAGTAAAAATCTATAGGTGATATGCGATACTTACACCCCTGCTGGAGAGCCAATTCCAACCAACAATAGGTACCATGCAGCCAAAGTTTTCAGCCACCCTGACGTAGTTGCTGAGGAACCATGGTATGCTGAATTTCTGGTTTCCTGCTTTGGTTTTTTTTTTAACCTTTCCTCATACGCTTCCATAGTTTTTTAAAACCATGGTAGTTGTCAATTTTTACATGGTGATATGTACACGCCAATTTATCATAAAATAAAGGCAGGGAAAGGCTGCCTGGAGTATTCCCTTCCCCAGACACTCACGAAGTGGGTATTTGAACTGTGTCGGCTCTTTTAATCAGATTTGCTCTGTGTTGATTTGTATTACCAGGTTCGGAATAGAGCAGGAGTATACCTTGTTGCAGAAAGACATAAATTGGCCACTTGGGTGGCCACTTGGTGGCTATCCTGGACAACAGGTCTGAAATTTTCCATTCCATATACATGTTTTGTCTCCCCTTTCATTGTGCTTTCTTGTTGTCTATTTGTTCCGATTCCGAAATTTTTCATACAGTTCCATCCATGCTTTTGGATTGATAGTAGATTTTAGTAGTTGAATTGTATCCATCACAAATTTGATTGTCCTGCTGGGTTTGTCCTTTTGACTATGACTTCAATTTGCCATAATTTTTGCCACCATAGTGATTTTGCTGATTACGTAACTTATTGGGCCATTTAATTCATGCCTACTTAAATGCAGTCTTCCAAATTTTTAATACTCTGTTACAAACTTTATTTATTTTTTAATCACATTGTCATCAAACCTTGTTCATGAATGAGATATAATTGCCCAAATATCAACATCCATTTTTCTTCAACTAACTATTTTTTTCGTAATTTCCTCAAGCATACGGTAAACTGTACTCATAAAAAGTTAAGTATAGCTATTATATACCTTCTCATTTTCGTCCTCATATCATATATTTATCAATGGTTACTTGAATACCAAAACTGGCTTATCATTTCTCAAGCTGCCGGAGATAATTTTATCTCCGGTTACCAAATCATAACCGTACAAAGATGGATCAATGATAATAAAGGAAGAGAAAGAAAAAAAGAATCATCATAACCAGGAAATAAATAAACAAAACTACGTAATTTTGGGTGGCCGGAGATAAACTTATCTCAAGTTGTCGGAGAAATGTTTTTCCCTACCTACATTACCAATAATGTTTGTTTGAACAGGGCCCATACTACTGTGGGGTTGGTGCTGATAAAGCCTATGGCCGTGATATTGTAGATGCACACTACAAAGCTTGTCTCTATGCTGGCATTAACATTAGTGGCATCAACGGAGAAGTTATGCCTGGCCAGGTCAACAAACTTAAATTGATTTAATCTTATTATTATCTTATACACTGAATTGAAATTTGATATTTCTGAATTCTGTTCTATAGTGGGAATTCCAAGTTGGACCTTCTGTTGGCATTTCTGCTGGAGATGAGCTATGGGCTGCTAGGTACATACTCAAGGTAATTTATTTGAAATCTCATTTTTCTTTTCTTCTTTTTTCTTTTTTTTATCAAATCAATTAATAAAATATATAAAAGTATAAATGTTGAAGAGCTTTTTATTGCTAACAGAGGATTACGGAGATAGCTGGAATAGTGGTGTCATTTGATCCCAAGCCTATAGAGGTCAGAAATGTCATTGAGAATTTCGAAACACTTGCAAACATTATAGTTGTTGAAGAATAATTCATCATGTTGTTCAATTTTGTACAAAGTAATATTTGGTTTGAAATTTTCACTTCATTGGGTACATTGTTGTTATTAGGGAGACTGGAATGGAGCTGGTGCTCACACAAACTACAGGTAATATAGCCTATGTTTGTATTCCCTTCTCTGTTTTATTCCTATGAAGAATCTTGACGTTCCTGAAGCTTGCAAACTGCAATGGTGGTTTCAGCACCAAGTCCATGAGAAGTGAGGGAGGTTATGTGGTCATCAAAAAGGCCATTGAAAAGCTTGGATTGAGGCACAAGGAGCACATTGCTGCTTATGGAGAAGGCAATGAGAGACGTCTCACAGGAAAGCATGAAACAGCAGACATCAACACGTTCTCTTGGGTAAGTGGGAAATCAACTGGCTAACTAGAAAAATCACTGCTTATATTGTTGGTTGGAAAACAGTTTAAAAACCCACTGGAAAAAATTTACCATTTTAAGGGTTTGGTGCAGTGGAACAGAACCAGATTTTTTAAAAAATCGAACCGAATTGATTTAAGTGGTTCGGTTCGGTTCGGTTCAATACTGGTTCGGTTCGGAAGTGGTTCGGTTCGGTTGGAAAC
Source organism: Gastrolobium villosum (assembly GCA_032173675.1). NCBI lineage: Eukaryota > Viridiplantae > Streptophyta > Magnoliopsida > Fabales > Fabaceae > Gastrolobium > Gastrolobium villosum. The sequence goes on from JAVKPL010003729.1 coordinate 168,275, forward strand.
GGTTCGGTTTGGAACCGGTTTGGAATGACCCTCCTTTGAAAAGAAAAAAAAAATTAAAAATTAAAAAATAAAGTTATTAAAGTCAAATTGGTTCGGTTTGGAAACGATTCGTTGCAAAATGATTCGGTTCTTAAACGGGTTCTAAAACCAGTTCGGTTCATGAACTGGTTTTAAAAAACCGGTTATTTTAAGGGCAGTTCAATTCGGTTCATATTTCGGTTCAATTTTTTGGTTATTTTGCACATCTCTAATTTTAAGAGAGATAGACACAGTACAAAATCATGGGAGAGAAAGTGATTGGTTTTTTTTTAATTTAAATTTTAAATAAAAAAATATTTTTTTTGTCTATCTTTCTCTTTAAATGACATAATTTATGTCATTCTAAATGACAAACACTTTTCTGTTTTAAATATTGGTAATTAAATGCACTATGAAACATGTCACAAAAACAATTATTTTCAATACACAAATAGAATCTTGGTATCTTTGATGCACTATAAAACATGTCACAAAAACAATTATTTTCAATACACAAATAGAATCTTGGTATCTTTGAGGCTCTTATTGCTTCAGATTATGCATTTCTGCACTTGAAAATTAATATAATGTTTGTTGTGTAGGGTGTGGCACTCCGTGGAAGCTCCATTAGAGTTGGGAGAGACACAGAAAAAGATGGCAAAGGTTACTTTGAGGACAGGAGGCCTGCTTCTAATATGGATCCTTATGTGGTCACTTCCATGATCGCAGAGACTACCATCCTCTGGAAACCATGATAGAACATCCGATTGTGTGTTCATCCCATGTTGTCTAAATTCATATCTACAAGAGTGTTGGTTGTCTCATTAATAATTGCTCAAGGGGTGGTCTTTTGAGTAAAACATTTACTCCATGTATCAGCGTATCTGGACGAAAATAATATAATAATTAATAACAGTAATGGGTCACTTGTTTTTCTATTGAGATTGACTGATCCTTGTTGGAATGGTTCACTATACTAATTCTTTAACATGTGCTGCTTACATTTGAAAGAAAAGCATGTTATTGTCCAAAAAAAAAAAGCATGTCACTGGAATGTCCTTATGAAGACCCTAGATTATAATATTTATGAGTTTTCATTTTGTCCTTTAACACACAGCAAAGTTTCCTACACAATATTTTGTGGTGTCCATATTTTTTTTAAATAAAAAAATAAATAAAAACTAAGACACGCAAAACGAATCTATATGACATTACAGAATCACTTTCTCTATGACATTACAGAATCACTTTCTCTATAACATAACTCTTATGAAACCCAATATTTAATAGCGTTAAAGTGAAAAACCACTGTCATGTATATTTGTACATGGGCACGGTATGAGAATATGAGCCGAGGAAAATCGGTGTATGTGTCCAAAACGCAGCCGAATGGTGGGCCATGGTCGGTGCCACACTGCCACGGGCCCACGGCAAATGCAATAGTGCCATGGGATTCAGATGATATGTCTCTTGTAGGACTAAATATCTTTAGTGGCTAAAATTAGATGCCGTGTCTAATGGGGCTTTCAATTTGCTACGGCAGATTCTGAAATTTGAGTCACAAACGCAATTATCTCCACCTCTGGCATGGATTTCTTTCTACATATAGGTGTTTATATTGTCTCTCTCATGTCCTGCAACTACACTTAGAATGCAATTCTGCCTTCTCACGAAATACCCCAGCACCTTTTACTGTATAAAAAAGTAATTTTTTTTATGAAGAGAGATATTCTTACTACCAAAATCTTCTACTACTAATTTACTACTTATCTAATCACCATTGGATCAATATTTTCTCTTTTTTCAAATTTTTTTTGACATAGTAGTAGAAAAATTTGGTAATAAGAATAGAGAAGTTTAACTTTTTTCTCTTTTTTATATAAAGTACTTATTATTACTAACGCGTTATATTTTTACGAAGTTATAATATTTCACAGGTTATCTTATCCGTGTCATTTATATTTAAAATTATTTAATCTATCAAGCAAGTCCTTAGTATTGAGAACAAAAGTATCGACGCAAGATTCATAATCTTGTCAATTATAAATATGATAATGCTACAAATTATGGTTGGCATAACTGGTTGATTCTTCCGCTCAAATTAACCGATGCTTGATTTTGGTCTTGTATATAAGGTGTCTTTCTCTAACCTAAACTTCTAGTTATTAAAAAAAATATATTAATGCTAAAATCAAAAGATTGAGTAATAGAAATTCATTTCTCATAAGTTATAAATTATGTTAATTTCTATTACTTTTGTTTTGCTTGAAAACAAGCCCCGTTGTTTGGATGAGTTTAACTTTGTCTTTTTTTTATTTGGTTGCAATTTTTGAAAAAAAGTAAAAGTCTAAATTTTGTAATATTTTTTTTTTTGAAGTAAAGAATTGACTTTTCAATATATATTTTTTCCATTTAGGAAGTTGATTTTATCCAAATCCACTTCTCACATATTTTTTTTACTTTAAAACAAAATTTTAATTTTTTTAAGTACATGTTTAAATATTTTCTTCTTCTTTTTAAACCATAAATTAGAAACACCAGAGTAAAAGTATATTTTTAAGATTTGTATCATAATTCGAAAATGTAAAATTTTTCTAATGATCGCCGACAATTTTCTCATAACCGGAATGAAATGGATATTATTGAGAAATGTCATCTAAAGAGTAAATTATGAATATACAAAGTCATACTCATAAGTCATACCGCCTAAATTATGAATATAATTTTGTTCTTTTAACATTAGTTTGTTTAAATAAATTTTATAAAAATTTAAATCAAATAATTAAATCATGGAAGTTTGGAGTTCTGTCATCTACCAAAGAAAGATATGAATGAACATGATCATTGAAACAACTTTTGCTTTCTAGAACAGTACCGGATTCCGATTTACTTCTGCATGAACTTCGCCTCCAGGCACTTTGAAGGTTGAATCTTGTTAGATTCTTAAGGGGTTTTTTTTTTTGTCACCTAATTCCTTCCATATCAAAATATTACTCATTTAAAGTTTTTACATAAAAAAGAACAATGTCATTACATATTTTGATTTCAAGAAAACATAATTAAACTTGATTAAATTATTTACAAAGTCTTTATATATCCTATGTAGAGAAGGGTTATATTGACAAATATTTCTTTTTACAAACTTATAATAAACTCTATTATGTCTTACCGGTAAAACTCGAATATAGAGTGTCTTAGCGGTAAAGACATTAGTTTATAAGAGTTTGTAAATATAAAATTTCACTTTTATTTATTAGAAGTATTAAGAAATTAATAAAATTTCTAGTAGTTATTATTTTCTTAATTTTTTAAAATTAAAACAATTTTTATTTTTAAAATACTAAGAAAAGGCCTTACGCGAGAAGGCAGAGCTTCCCCATCCCTTTATGTTCACATCGTTGCTTCGTCACCCACACTCCACCGCCACCGTCTTCAAACGCTAATTATGGCTGGCGTAATTTTAACATAAAGAGCAAATCATCTTGGGTCCTACTACAGCCACTATTATTATTATTATTAATTATGTTTTCTGTTAATTTAACCCCGAATGTTATTAGGACCAACATATCTTTAATCTAAAAATTCAAACGGAACATGAACCAAATTGAAATTAGGACCACATGCGGACAAGAAAACATGATTTGTATCTGATCACTTTGAAAACACAAGCATCGTTTCCTAGTCCTCTGCTTTCAATTTTTTGTTTATGACAACAGAATAGGATTTCAAAAACCCTCAAACCCAAAACAATAGGCCATGGAATACTCCAAAATCCTAATCAAGGAATTAATTTTGCAAAGGACTGAAATCCCCGAACCATTCAAAATTGAGAAACCGTGAAAGACCAGCTTCACAAGCCAAGTCAATCATATATGTCGAGCGAACAAAATAGGAAAGAAAATTAAAACCCAAAACCTACAAAACCATACATTAATTTACTAAAATTATATTTACAAAAAGGGTGAAAATATATTACATAGTTTAAAAAAAAGAAAAGAAACAGAGCAGGGGAAGCAAGCAAGACCTCTCTCTGCATGTATCATTTATAAATCTTGTCCCCTATGAGTCACCAACAGATATGGGTCTGCCGGAAATCCCCAACGGTGACCGGGAACGTTGCCGGTTTATCTCTCGGAAAACCGGTCTAATCTCAGGGTTCCCCGGCGACCAGTCCATGATTTTCTCAGATTCTTGCTTGATCTTTTGAACTTGGCTATGAACCGGGACACCCCGTTGCGCAGAGTTGTCTCCCTTCACAATCTCTCTGTTTTCCCCGTAGTCCATCATCTTCATGTTCTCCATGTTTTTACTCAACAAGATTCGACTTTGATATTCAGACATGAGACACCTCTCCAATAATTATGTTTCCCACACGCAACTATCTACAATAGACAGAAACTATGGTGCACGCAATACATATGCCCTTTTTTGTTGGTATATATATATACACACACGTGCAGAGGAGAGGAGGTGGAAATATTGGAGGGAATTCAAGATTGAAACGTAAGCGATAAGGTAAGAAACGAGTTAGGTGGGAAAGCTCTATTTTTTGGGATCATGAACCGCGTCCTTCACATATGGGTTGCTATAACATGCGTGCCGTCCCACTGTGAACCATCAACTTGTTTACTTTTGCCACCGTTGGATTTCCTTGATTTAGCTCAATCCTGTGGCAGCACCTCACACTTGAAAGTATAAACCAATTCTTCTTATCATTATATGCGCTCGCTCTTATTATTTTATTTCCCTTGCTTTTATCATTTATTTAAATAAATATCATTTCTGAATATATTATATTGAAAATATATGGCAACAAATCAATCATATTGATAATTATCAATATATTCGGTTGTGATGCTCTTTTTCACGATGTTGCCAAATTGGGTAATGATGATTCAGAATGAGCGGTTAATATTGTATTGGAGATTATTCTAGAATCCTTATTATGCTGCAACTGAATATGGAATGTCAATGGTATTAGAATTTTCTGTGTGAAAAATAATCACTTCTTCACAAATATTGTTTATGAAGTTTGCTGTAACATTTTTAGGTTACAACAAAATCATAATTTTGAATGAAGTTTGGACCAAATAAATTTGTGTGAACATCTAGAACTAGAAACTTCAATAATCAAAATAACAACGCAACCATTTAATGCAGGAGGGGAAAAAGAAGAAGAAGTCAATTCCGAGGGTCAAGAACAGGATAACAAAACGGTCCCATTTATTATTTATTGGCACTTCGAAGGGCATGAAGACCGCAAACTTAGAAATGTCGTTTCTTTTAGAGGGGAAAGTCAAAGAAATGAGGAACCTCAGAGCAGGGGTATTGTCGGTAAGTTCACAAAGACGAGGATGCGAAACGTCATGGTTGACGTGGCGGGCGGTTAAGTTTGTTAGCGTGCAGCAGGCCCTGGTCGTCGTTAGCGTCAACTTTTATAGGAGGGCCACGTGGCGTACAACTTTCCCGTCCTTTGAGAAACATTAATTTTTGTTTCGACAATAAATGTATAGAAAATATTATTTGCTCACCAAAAATTTATATTTGTGAAATTCGAATGGAATAAAAAATTGAGGTATACATGTACATGTATGAGGGATATTATATGAGTAATTTAATTTTTTCTTTTAAAAAGAAAACAATTTACGGAGAATTTTGTAAAAAAATCTAAAAGATAGATGCTGTATTAATCTTAAGCTACGATTAGCGTACATATACATTGAACGTATTCACGAACACATGACATTTATTTGACGTATAGTTGAAGGGAAGATTTAGATCATTGTGCTGAGCATCAAATAGGTTACAGGCCATAGCCTCTCTTTTTTCCTAAGAAAAGAAGTAGTTTTCAGTTTATTATATTATTATTATTATTAGGGTTTAGTGGATATCTTTTAAAAGGACACAACTTATGTCTTTTTTGTGTTTTACACAAAATTTGACCAGTAATATTTTATGTGAATCTGAAGAAAAAAAAATTACTTTACACGTCAGTAATGGGATTGGGGAGAAAGAATTTTTTTTCTTCAGATTTACACAAAATCTTACCGGGTCGAATGTGTAAATCACCTAAAAAATAAAAGTTTTATCCTTTAAAAGAATACTTTTTGCCATTATTATTATTATTATTATTATTTTGGATACAATGAGACCTCATACAAATTACCTAATTCCTCCTTACTAGACGAATTATATTGGTTTTATTGATGATTATAACAAATTATTACAATGGACTTACGTACGCATTTAAATTATGACAATTCAAATGGAGTAGAAACGAAGTTAAAAGGCTACCCCACTGTTCTGCCTGTTGGCAGATGTGTCCAACGTAGGTTGGATGATTAATCTCGGATACGAGTGTTTCTCTCTAGATGCCTATAGATTAGGTATCTGGGAGGAACAGGGATCACTGACACTGACCTAGGCGTATGCCTTCGAGGTGTGTGTGTGATCTATAGTGTTTAGGATTAGAAAATGTGTCCCTTACTGCTCTGCCTTACCTGCCTTATATAGCCCGGCTCTAGGGTTTGGTGGCTGGCCGAGGTGCAATGTAGGTGTTGGGCCGAGGTGCGTAGTGGGCCTCAGTCTGGCCCATAACACCCACAAACTAGAATCATCAAAACAGGACAAGTCGATTTTTATTTTTTGGTGAAACAAGTCGATTTATTTAATTACATGATTTATGTTAATTAAATTTTAAAATTATTGATTACAAAAATACAAGTTAATTCATATCACTTTTATAACTTGAGAGTTTAAGAGGCAAACTGTTCAACTCACGGAACACACATATATATAATAATTTGAGAGAAAGAATATTCTTACCACCAAAATTTTCTATTACTAACTTACTACCTATCTAATCACCATTGAATCAAAGAAAGAATGCTAAAATGTTTTTGAAAAAAGAGAAATTATTGATCAAATGGTAATTAGATATGTAGTAAGTTGGTACTAGAAGATTTTGGTAGTAAGAATATCCCTCCTCATAATTTGATGGTATTTTATAATTGTTGATTTGATTTTAATTAAATGATAATAAAAATGATTGTAAGAAAAAAGTAATTGTAAATATAACCTCTTCCTTACTATTATTTTATTTTTTATTTTTTTTAGGATTTTACATGTGACCTGTAGACTAAAGAGTAAGGTTTATCCTTCAAAAGATGAGGACGAATATTCTCACTATCAAAAAAATTCACTACCAACTTATTATCTATCTAATCACCATTAGATTAATATTTTCTCTCTTTTTAAAATCTTTTTAACATTCTCTCTTTGATTCAATACTAATGTGACGGATAGTAAATTAGTGGTAAGAATTTTTGGTAATTAGAATATCCTTACTCTCAAAAGATACCGGTGAAACTTTCGGTAAGTATGTACAGCATCGTGATGTTGTGAGTCAGGTATTGCGCGATTATATAAGTAGGTGCTAGCCGGTTGAGCATAGTTATGACTTAGGAGTCTTTTATTGGACTCGTTTTAATGGCCTACCCTCTGGATCATGTCTTTGCACCAAAACATAATTAATTATAAATTTAAGGTGCATTAGTTTTTTTTGGAACTAATAGAAAAGCATAACATTATCACATTAATGTTCAGAACCAATAGAAAAGAAGAGTAAGCTTGGTTTTATTCATCATTTGAAGTTTTCTTACAAAATAATATAAATCATTAAAAAAAAAATTTACCCAACAATTTAAATTTTTGGATTGAATTATTTTTTTACAGGTTTAGCAAATATGAGTAAAGCCCCCAATCCGAGGAAAGGAAATCTCGTACCAGCAAATTATGAGCAATTGTGGGGAACGGTAACCTACGTCGATTGAACAAATTAAACGCCAAATGAAAGCAAACTTAGCTTTACGAGGAAAGCAATGAACAGTTTCAAAGTTATTGGGCCAACACTAAAAGAACCCCTTAGGCATGCTGGGCCATTCCACATAAGTAATACCAACGCAAATTATGCCAAATGGACTGGAATGTTGTCCCGTACTACCGTTTGCATGATGTAATTTAACCATGCAAATGCTTTACCCAGCCATTGTGATTTGTTTGCAAAATTTGATGAAAAAACACTGTTTCAAAAAACCAAATGAATTGTGGTATTTTCGTAAAGTGTGTGTCATTTTAAAGGATATAAAGTTATGTCATTTTAAGAGAGAGAAAAAGATAGATAAAGAAAGAGAGAGTTGACAAAAAAATAAAATCCTTTTATGAGGAGTGAAAGAATATAAGTTGTGTCATTATAAACACTTTTTCCATTTTCTTTTGATGGGAGAAGAAAAATTGAGCGCAAATTTGGAGATGGAAATGACCTGGTACGTAAATTTGGAGACGCAAAGTGGAGTCTCTTCAATACTTCCAGGTCAGGGATCATGCGTTTGACTATGATCACAAAAACCGTTTCAGGTGGCAACATAATCTCATTTTAAGCAGATCAGACACCGTCTTTAAGTTTTTTACTTGTGATAAATTTAGGATTAATGTTTTCAAAAATTATCAAGGTTTATTTTCGTCTTTTCAAATCATTTTTTATCAATATTTTACATTTAATCAAATATAGACTTAGAGAAATTAACCCAATTTTTTTTTTTAATATTTTTACCTATCAAATAATTTTTTTTTTTTAACTTTCCCACCAAACTCATTTTCTCACCATATTCCTAGCAATGTTATTAAAACCGAACCGGTCATTGACCTGGTCGAGGTACTGGGTCATTGGGTCACTGGTTCAACCGCATGACTCGGTAATTATATGTAATTTTATAATTTATATTAAAAAGTTATAAATATACTTAAATATCTAAAAAAAAAAAACTTTCGAATATTTTAATATAAAAAATAATAAATGACATATTATTATCCAATAAAAGATCAAACAAAAATATAATGATCGTAATATGGGACTTTAGGTTAAGAAAATGATATCTCTAACTATAAATCAAATCAAAATTTTCTGAATATTGCATAATTGAGATAATATTAGTGTTGTAGGTACATAACATATGTAAGTTAATAAGCAAAAAAATATTCAAATACATACATTATGATTTTATTTTTTTTGAAAAAAAAATTTAATTTTTTTTTTGGACCGGGCCGGGTCACCGGTTAACCGACCGAGTCACCGGTTTTCATGAAAACCGACTGGGTCGGACCGGGTCGCACCGGTTCTGATGCATAACCGGTTCGTTGCTTGAACCGGACCGATTATATGACCGGTTTACCGGTTCCCGGGTCGACCCGGCCGGGTCGGTCCGGGTTTTATAACACTGATTCCTAGTAATTGTATTTCCTTGATAAAAAAATTCTCCTCTATCAAATACCTTTAAACAGTTGGAGTGTAATCCAAATTCATGGTCTCAAGTTCCATCGATCTAAAACCCTATTTTTTGATATTGAGAAAAGTGGGGATAAATTTCCTATAATCCTATGTTTGGTAGGACATCCAAAGGGTGGTATTTTTGGATCTCCATGACCGGAAAAATCACACAAGATTTTGTTGACAAAAATACTCTCTTATGTCATCGTCTTTGAATTGTTTTCTCTTACCCAGATTCATGCCTTTCAGGATAAGGTTAGCTCATGGTATGCAATCCCGGTGCTAGAATTTCTGAATCTGGAGGTACAGGGTTGGCGGTGGTGTTGGGAAGTACTTGAAAGCTAGGAATGCTCAAGCTGAATCTGCTACTGTGCACATCGGTGCAGCTGTTCGAGGAAAGAAAAGAAAAGTGGGAGTTGCCAGTGGTAAATTTAAAAAAGTGAAAACTCTTGTAGCAATTTTCTTTTGCATTGAGAAAATTTCGCAAATGGTGGGGGTGAGAAACAGTGTATTGTGGTTGGCGGTTAGAAATGGTGGGTTTTTTTTTTTTTTTTGCTGTATTTTTTATTTCATAAAAGTTAGTTTTGTAAATATATCAAAACATTATTACTAATATTTTACCATTAATCAACTATAGACTTAATGATCTTAAATTAATATTTCCGATAATATTTTGGTCCACCAATTTTATTTTATTTTTATAAAATTCTCAAAAAATGTACTTTCCATCATATTTATGAGAATTCCAAATAAAATAAATAAATCTCGCCCATTTACGGTCAAAAGATAAGGCTACAGTCCACCAGTCATATCACTGAGGGATCCAGAATATTTTTTTTTTATGTCTGTACATTTAGGGCGGGTGTTCGTGGACAGCATCCCCGAATATCTTTTTAAAAGAAAATTTTAAATATATTCAAAAATATATAAACAAGAAAAGAAAACTTTAACTTAACATACAAAAATAATGATCAAAAACTCACTTCTGACGATGTCTATTTGATCCAAAGTTGACCATTTTTGCTTAAAAAAAAACGTAAAAAATCTCGTGCGATTCTCCTCCACTTGATGAGGATTGAATTTCAGGAATCATTGATGTCTATTAAGGTTTGTAGCTAATAAGATTTAAGTTTTAAAAAAAAGAAGAAGAGACAAAGCAATGGGGTAGGATTTAAGCTTTAAGCTTTTAATTATAGGGTTGGTTGGTTAGGCCTATGTTAGTTAAAAACCTGATTTAATTATGTGATTTTATGATATTACGATTTTTTTAATCAAAACAATTTCATCAAAATTCCAAACACTTTTACGATTGGTTGGTAGCCTACGTTGATTGTGTTCTGTTTTTTTGTTCTTAAAACTGTTTTGTAAAATAGTTATGAAAACTGTTGTTTTCTATGTTTTTTTTTCTTTTTTTAAAGTTAAAAACCAAAACAGAAAACAAAAACAACTCAGACATGTTCTCTAAATTTGATTCTAAAAATAAAAAAAATAGTTATTATTTTCAAAATATTTTTTATAAAATAAATTTTACCAAACGAATTTTTTAATTTTTTTATTTTGAAAACTAAAAAACTGTTTTCGAAAACAAAAATCAAATAGAGGCTAACTAGTTAGTAGCCATCATCAAGCTCCCATGATTTTCATTTGTGATCTGTTTTTACTAGTAAGCACGTCATTCATTTCCGTATGAAGTATTTGATCAAATTTGTGGAGACTAATTACGTTACTATATAAGTTTTTCTTGTTTATGTCTCCCCAACCCTTTCCAGAAAATGAACATTGGCCCCACCATATTTAATAATAGGAAATGAAATAAATGGAAGATAAAGTACAAAAAATGTCATTTTGAAATGAAAGAATAAGCCAACAGAGTTTGATATCTCTAAAGAAGCTGCTTATAATAATATCGGTAAGGATTGTTGATCTGCTGCACACTTCAAATTAGGGATGTGCATGGGTCGAACCGAACCGGATTTTTTGAAAAACCGAATCGAATTGGTTTAAATGGTTCGGTTCGAAAGTGGTTCGGTTCGGTTTGAAAGTGGTTCGGTTCGGTTCGGAACCGGTTTGGAAGTGGTTCAAAACTGGTTCGGGTCGACCCTCTTTTGAAAAGAAAAAAATTTAAAAATTTAAAAAATAAAGTTATAAAATTTAATTTGGTTTGATTTGAAAATGGTTCGGTTCGGTTCGGAAACGGTTTGGTTCTTAAACCGGTTCTAAAAACTGGTTCGGTTCTTAAACTGGTTCTAAAAACCGGTTCGGTTCATGAACCGGTTCTTTAAAAACCGGTTCGATTCATGAACTAGTTTTTTAAAACCGGTTATTTTATGGAGCGGATCGGTTCGGTTCATGGTTCGACCCACTTTTTTGGTTATTTTGCACAACCCTATTTCAAATCTGGGAGGTAATCGGGGGAAAAAGCGAGGGGGAAAGAAAGAAAGGAAGGTGAAAGGGAAACTCTCACTTGTATAGAGGAAAACCTAAGCTATAAACATAACTTTTGAGATTGTCACAACCATAAGCTATGATTATTTTCAAATAATGTCAGTTGCAAGCATTCGGAGGCGAAGAGTGACATTTTGATGACCCAAAATAAGGTGAACTCTCGCAAATTGAAGTAGTACGTTGGTATTGCTTTTGGTTAAGATAGGAGAGAATAGAAAAGTTATGCATATTATATGAAATACGTTTTAATCTTTTTTTAAAAAGAAAAGATAAAAAAACAACATTTTATGCTACTTTAAAAAAAAAAAAGATTAACACGTACTTCATATAATATGCATAACTTTTCTATTCTCTCCTATCTTAACCAAAAGCAATACCAACGTACTACTTCAATTTGCGAGAGTTCACCTTATTTTGGGTCATCAAAATGTCACTCTTCGCCTCCCAATTGAATGTTGGGAACTCGGTTCCTCAAGCTCGGTTTAGCTATCTTTTCGTGGAAATCAAATCAACAAGATCTTAATCTCGGATTCTGGCAATTACCTCGACCTGAATTTCACTAAATCGGGCAACAGTGGAGAAACAAAAAACACAAACAGGAGATAGAGAGAAAGAGAACACAAACCGTTTTTAACGTGGAAAAACATTTTCCAAGTAAAAATTCACAGGATTTAATCCAGATCAAATGTCCACTATGAAAATAATGGATACAAAGAATCAAAATACACCAATGTGATGGTTAACACAACCTCTCCAACAATGGTGATAATCAAACCTCCCTATAGATGTTTCACTCAAACTCTCTCCAGAGATCTCTAAAAAACAAAGCTTAAAAATTTGTTCACAAATATCTCAAATAATTTTCTCTCCTCTCACCTAGCCACCATCCTGTCCATCCACAACTAATGAATATGTAAAGAAGGTGAGATATAAGGTTTATGGTTTAGGATTTTTAGGAAACCACGGGCTTAGACTTAATGTTGAAGGAGGAAGACCAACATTAAACAAGTATCATATATAATTTTAGGGATTTGTATTCATCATGCAACATGACAACAAAAAGTTTCCTACGCACTCAACATTTTATATGGCCCGCATTTTTTGAAGCAAAAAAAAAAAACTAAAACATACAAAATGAATCTCTATAACATTACACAATCACTTTTCCTACAAGATAACTTTTATAAAACCTATAATTTTAATAGAAATTTCTTTTTATAGATGGTTATTTTACTAAATGGTCACACTTTTGAACTAGGAAGATATTTGCCGTCCTCAGAGACCACATTATCGTGGTTCATATCACGATTCGTCAGCGACGGTGGTGAATTAAAAATAAAGCAGAACAGAAATGTAACTCGTTTCTTCACGATGATCTCACCAACTCATCGTCAGAAGCATCGTTTCGATGTGAAAACTCAATTAATACCATTGAAAAGTTGGAATTTGTCGTTCTAGAAAGTTTTATTGTTTCAAAAGTCTCACATAAGATTTTAGTAGCCATGTATGTTATTGTTTCAATGTTTCAAAAATCAAAAGTATCGGTAACTAAAGTCTAAAGAAGAAGACATTTCGGCTGTGGTTGGCAGCGTTGCTTTTGTTAATAAATTTAATTTTGATGCCTCTTATTGAATTTGTTGAATGATGTGACAACATATTATCAAATGAGTATATATATATATATATATATATATATATATATATATATATATATATATATATATATATATATATATATATAGGGTAAAGTGTGTATCATCATAAGGATGTAAGTTGTGTCATTTTAAGAGAAAGAAAGAGATAGATAAAGGATGAGAGTTTATAAAAAGAAATGTGGGTCCCATCTCTTTGTGAGAGTGAAAAAATATAAGTTGTATCATTTAAAAAAATAAATACTTTTCCCATATATATATATATATATATATATATATATATATATATATATATATATCAAAAAATATTTATTTTTTCTACAGGAAAAATTTATTTAGCACACTCACATCAAAATAAGTGAGTTTTATTGTAAAGAAAAGAGAAAAAAAAAATTAGTGCAATGATGATGCTTTAAAATTTGGCTTTAGTGAAGATGTCAAAATTTGTTTTTTCCATTAAAAGCAAAAACATTAAATTATCATCCTTCCCCATATATATATATATATATATATATATATATATATATATATATATATATATATGCCAAATTATTTTTACAACTTTAGATAAGCTTATCTACAGCTATCATTTGTAATTATGTTTTCCCGGAAGAATCATAGTATTAGCATTTTAAAGTTTCTCTTTTCTCTCTCTCCACGTCAGCAAAAATATTCTAAAAGTAACTGAGGAGAGAAAAAAATAGCAACTTTAACGTTATAACTATATTCTCCCGGAAGAATATAGTTAAAAATGACAGCTATAGATAAACTTATATAAAGTTACTGTAGAAATGTTTACCCCATATATATATAGAGCTAACATTTCTCCAACCACTTGAGATAAACTTATTTCAGATTATCCCTTTAAACTATGTCTTACTGCAAGATATATTTAAAATGGTAGCTTGAGATAAATTGTCTGACTGAAAAAATATATATATTTTTCATACATTTAACTTTCTGTATACAAATTAAATTATTTATTAATTGCTGCGTTTAAGGTAAGATAACATCCACTATAGGAGAAAAAAACAAAAACTTCTAGTAACGAGGGCCAAGGATTTATTGATACAACAAGTCTTCTTATTCATTGTAAAAAATTAGTGTAAAAGTTTTTACATTTATAATAAAGTGATGTGTGTTAAAACTCAAGTAAAAATTGTCTTGATAAAAACTTATAGAAATGTCGTGTAAAAACGTAAAAATGTTAAAAACTTACGTTTTGACCGTTTTTACTTAAAACTAAAAATTTAATAAAAAAACCTAATTTTCGTTTTCCACAAGTTTTATTCACAATATGTTAATATCTTTTTGTTTGGATATTTTTTTTTATAATTATGTCCTATAAAGCTACAATTCTATTATAAGTTATAATATGAGAATCTTTTTTTATTTTTGGACCATTGTATGCATCGAAAGAAGTGAATTATATCTCGATGCGCCATGATCCAAAATCGGCGGAGTGAATAAAGCAGTTAGAGCAGATTGGTTATCCATTACTTGTTAATTATACTGTTTATAATTTTGATACTTGGTTATGAAAAATAATTTTCCTTTATAGATAGATGAGTGACTCAACACACATATTCATTATGTAATATTTTTTTAACATGCATATATATAATTTTGTATGTTGACCTTAAGTGATAGAAAGTAGAAACTTTTGCTTACCAAAACATAAAAAGAAAAGTAAAAACTTTACGTTTCGTGTCGTTTCTACGTTTTATGTTTCTACCACCCTTTCCGTTTCTACATATAAACTCGAGTTTGATAACATTGCTCTCATTTACGCAATTTTTATATGAAATTATTTTTATTCATTGTTAAATTAGATTGATATAAAATCATGTAAAAACTTCCGTTAAGAAAATAATGCTTTTATTTTTATTTTTTTTTATGAGCAGAGGGGGAGGACCAGAGGGAAAGGCCATTGCTTTCAGACTTTCACCCACCTAGCCGTGTAATTTATGAGTCGGAGTCGTGCGAGTCGGAGTCGCATTGGGATAAATATTCAATTTGAAATGATAAACAAGAAAGTCAAAGGACCATGCTGGTTAAAATAAACAAATGTGAATCAATGAATTACTCATTTCTTCAAGAAAAAATATGCCAACTCATTTAATTAGAAATTATGACTAATTTTTTATTTATTAATTTTCACTTCATTTCCATATCATGTTGACACCGACGCTACCTACCAAACACTGCGACAAAAATTCTTAAGAATTCATACTTCATAGTAATATTCTAAAATATTGAATTTAATGTTAAATGTATGATTTGATTTCGATGTATTATCATTATCAACACTATCATTTAATCTTATATTATCAAGTCATTAAAAATTTAAATTCTTGAATGACATGTTATATATAATTAGATAGGAGAGAATTATATTTATAAACTTTTTGTTTATAAATTCTTACAAATTATACTATGTACTCTAAGAAGTACACTAGGTTAAAAATATACTTCCAAAAATACATTATTGGATCACACAATACAAGATGTTGTCCAGCCCACAAGACTCAAGAATCAAGTCCGGCCCACATCTTCTCCCACATCTTCCAATCAGAAATCAGGAGCTCAACTTGTTTCCTCAATGCCACATGACCTTTCTGTTATGCCACCTGGCCTTTCTGTTTGTACAGCTGTTGAGTAGTTAGTTAGTTTCTTTTTCTGTTTTTAATCTTAAGCTATGATCTCATGTATCCTGATGTAGTATAGTGTTGTATATAAAGGATATCAGTGAGTCAATAATACTTGAACAATTCATTTTTACCAAAACATGAACTCTAAGATGGTATCAGAGCTCTGAAAAGAGGCTCTGACAACCGCGCTTTCTTTCTCCGCTGTGAATAGCAAAATTCTTCTTCTTTCTTGTTTCTTTATTTCTCAACAGTCAACAATGGCGAACATGAATCTGATTGCAGAGCATATCACAAACCCGTCCAACCCTTATTTTTTGCATCCTAATGAAAGTCCATCCATGGTGTTGGTCTCACCTCCATTGTCAGGAAGAAACTATCATACATGGCGCAGGGGCATGACCGTGGCGCTGATATCCAAAAATAAATTGAGCTTTGTTGATGGCTCCATTGAAGCACCTTTACCAACAGATCCGATGTTTCCTCTATGGCAGCGTTGCAATACGATGGTTCTTGCATGGATCCATCGATCAATAACAGAAACCATAGCTCAATCCATCATCTGGATCGAAAGAGCATATGATGTTTGGAAGGATTTACAAGATCGGTTTGCTCAGACTGATATATTTCGAGTCTCGGATCTGCAGGAAGATCTGTTCAAACTGCAACAAGGTGAGAGGAGTGTGAGTGAATATTTTACTCAATTGAAGATCCTTTGGGATGAACTCGAGAATTTGAGGCCATTGCCAAGTTGCAGTTGTGAGATTGCTTGTACTTGTGGAGTTGTCACACTTCCAAGAACGTACAGAGAGAGTGACTATGTGATCAGGTTTCTAAGAGGTTTAAATGAACAATATGGACAGGTGAGATCACAAATTATGTTGATTGATCCTCTTCCTAATGTGAATCGAGTCTTTTCCTTGGTAAGCCAGCAAGAAAGACAGCTTCTAGGAGGTAATATTCTTGAATCACCTACAGATGTAGTTAATTCATTTGCTAATGTTGCTACTCAAGTTTTTCATAGAGGAGGCAATTATGGAAGAGGACGTGGCCGTGGAAATAATTTTAGTAATCACTTTGGGAGAGTATCAAACAATGGTGGTAATTTTGGAAATACCTTTGGAAGAGGACAAAGTAATGGTGGTAAACTCTGCACATACTGTGGCCGCAACAATCACACAGTGGAAACTTGCTATCATAAGCATGGTTTTCCACCAGGATACAGGAACAGACTCAACCACAATGCTAACTATGTTGAAATCTCAGATGAAGGGATTCACCAGGAAAATCTTCAACAAGCTCAAGATAATCCTACTACTCTACCACATGATCAATATCATCAGCCATTACCTTCTACCTTGTCACATGATCAATATCATCAGATATTACATCTCCTGCAAACACATCCACAAAATGACAATGCCAATTCTTTTATGCAAACACTTTCACAACATACCAATGCCAATTCACATTCCACAAACCTTGCTCAAGTTTCTGCTGCACAGGTAGAAACAGACATTCCTAATGACATGAACCAACCAGGTAAATCCCACACTAAGTGGCTCCTTGATACAGGAGCCACTGATCATATATCTCATGCATTATCCGAATTCTCATCATTACAGAAAATCCAACCTATCTCTGTTATGTTGCCAGATGGCCATCATGTGGTAGCAACACATTCTGGAACCATTCGAATTTCTCCTCAATTAACTCTTTCAAATGTTTTATATGTTCCCAATTTTTCAGTCAATTTAGTTTCTGTTAGCAAACTTTTACAAAATACCAATTGTTCACTAATATTTCATGGTTCATCTTGTTTTCTGCAACAGCCCCATACCAACATGAAGACTGGTTTAGCTGAGCAACAAAATAGCCTATATGTGATAGTTTCTGAAGATTTCAATAAATCCAAGACTCAACCTAAAACCCACTGTAATGCTGTCTCCAAACCTACAAATAATGACAAAGCTGCAATTCTATGGCATCATCGACTTGGCCATCCCTCTCAACAAGTAATGCAGCAGATGTCCAATTGTTTCCCTTATATTCCTTGTAAAGATTTTACTCACCCTTGTGATGTATGTTTCCTAGCCAAACAAAAGAAACTATCATTTGTACCA
This sequence comes from Gastrolobium villosum, assembly GCA_032173675.1. Taxonomy (NCBI): domain Eukaryota; kingdom Viridiplantae; phylum Streptophyta; class Magnoliopsida; order Fabales; family Fabaceae; genus Gastrolobium; species Gastrolobium villosum. Next base: position 186,486 of record JAVKPL010003729.1, read on the forward strand.
AGTCACACCAGATCAAATAAACCTTTTGACTTACTGCATGCTGATATTTGGGGGCCATGCTCCTTGCCTTCAATTCATGGTGACAAATATTTTTTAACATTAGTAGATGATTTTTCAAGGTTCACTTGGGTCATCCTTATGAAGGCTAAAAGTGAAACTCGACAGCATCTTCTTAATTTCATTGCTCTCATTGCAAATCAATATAATTCATCTCTAAAAATCATTAGAACAGACAATGGAAATGAATTCAAAATGACTGATTTTTACTTAAGCAAAGGTATCATCCATCAAACTACGTGTGTAGAAAATCCACAACAAAATGGTGTTGTGGAAAGGAAACACCAACACTTATTAAATGTGGCTCGTTCCCTTTTCTTTCAAGCCAAACTTCCATCTTCCCTTTGGTCTTACACCATTTTGCATGCTACACACATCATTAACAGATTATCTACACCTTTACTCAAACACTCAAGTCCTTATCAAACACTGCATGATAAACCACCCACATTTGATCATTTGCGCACTTTTGGTTGCCTATGTTTTTCTTCAACTTTATCTGCTCACCGTACCAAATTTTCACCTAGATCCCACAAATGTGTTTTTATTGGTTATAAACCGGGTACCAAAGGCTATATTGTATATGATTTACTTACCCATCAAATTCATACATCAAGAAATGTTATATTTTTTGAAGAGCATTTTCCATTTCATGATACTATCACATCTCCTATTCCTACTACTACCCCTTTTCTCCCTACTTATGATATCTCACCAACACATACCACTCCCATGCCAGATGTTACCAGCTCTGCAACCCAAAATCTCACACCTGGCATTAATTCTCCTATACCAACATTCGCTATTCCTCCACCTGGCTTCATTTCTGATGATCCAGTATTGCCCATTCCATCACCACACACCATTAACCCTGTTCGCAGATCCACCCGTCCCAGCAAAGCACCACAATATCTTCAAGACTATCATGTTGGGCTACTTGCTGCAAATCTTACTCAGTCTCATTCAGGTATTCCTTCAATTTTTTCTTCCACTTTACATCCTTTATCTAAAGTCCTTTCTTACTCACGATGTTCTCCTATGTATAAACATTTCTGCCTTAATGCATCTGTTAATTCTGAGCCTCAAACCTTTCACCAAGCCAGCAAACACCCACAATGGCTTGCAGCGATGCAATCTGAGTTAGCAGCACTTGAGCATAATAAAACTTGGTCACTTGTTGATCTACCTCCTGGAAAGAATCCCATTGGTTGCAAATGGATTTTCAAGATCAAATATCATGCAGATGGCTCCATTGAGAGGTATAAGGCACGGTTGGTTGCCAAAGGCTTCACTCAACTTGAAGGTGTTGATTATTTTGACACTTTCTCTCCTGTGGCCAAGGCTACTACCATTCGGGTCCTCATATCAGTTGCAGTGGCTAGAGGCTGGCATCTCCAACAGCTTGATGTCAATAATGCCTTCCTTCATGGTGATCTCCATGAGGAAGTGTATATGGTTCCCCCTCCTGGCCTCTCTTGCTCTCGACCAAGTCAGGTTTGTCGTTTGCAGAAGTCCCTGTATGGCCTTAAGCAGGCTAGCCGTCAGTGGCACTCCAAACTCTCAATGGCTTTAGTTTCTCTTGGTTATAGTCAATCTCATTCTGATCATTCCTTATTCACTGCTTCTCGTGGATCTTCATTTACAGCCTTGCTGGTATATGTCGATGATTTGGTTTTATGTGGGAATGATCTCAATGAAATTAATCAAGTTAAAGCTTACTTGGATGCTCAATTCAAGATCAAGGATCTTGGCTCTCTGCGTTATTTTCTTGGCTTAGAGATTGCTCGTTCTTCCACAGGTCTTACTATCAATCAAAGAAAATACACACTGGAGATCTTGGCAGATTCAGGTTTCCTTGGAGCCAAACCAGTCTCTACCCCTATGGATTCTTCCCTCAAACTGACTTCCACTAATGGTTCTCCCCTTGCTGATCCTACTGTCTACAGACGGTTGATAGGAAAGCTACTCTATCTTACAACCACACGTCCAGACATTTCCTTTTCAGTTAATCGTCTCAGTCAGTTTGTGTCTCAGCCGATGGACACTCATCTACAAGCTGCTCACCGCGTGTTGCGTTACTTAAAAGGGTCTCCAGCTGCTGGTTTATTCTTCCCAGCTTCGACTGATATCAGTGTTCGTGCTTTTGCTGATTCTGATTGGGGATCGTGTCCTGAATCTCGCAAGTCCATCACCGGTTACTGCGTTTACTTAGGAAATTCTTTGGTTTCTTGGCGATCTAAGAAACAGGCTACCGTATCTCGTTCTTCTTCTGAAGCTGAGTACCGTGCCTTAGCTAGCTTAACCTGTGAATTGCAATGGCTACAGTTTCTTCTTCGTGACATAGGTGTTCCTTGGCCTCGTCCTGCATCTGTGTATTGTGACAGCAGATCCGCCATTGCTCTAGCTCACAATCCCATTTTCCACGAAAGATCAAAGCATATTGAGATTGACTGCCACGTCACTCGTGACAAAATTCTTTCTGGACTGTTGCGTCTGCTGCCAATCCCCTCTGATGCTCAGCTAGCTGATTTCTTCACCAAACCTCTGTCTCCTCTGCTGTTTCGGACGTTCCTCTCCAAACTGGGCATTCATGATATTCATAGCCCAGTTTGTGGGGGGGTATTGGATCACACAATACAAGATGTTGTCCAGCCCACAAGACTCAAGAATCAAGTCCGGCCCACATCTTCTCCCACATCTTCCAATCAGAAATCAGGAGCTCAACTTGTTTCCTCAATGCCACATGACCTTTCTGTTATGCCACTTGGCCTTTCTGTTTGTACAGCTGTTGAGTGGTTAGTTAGTTTCTTTTTCTGTTTTTAATCTTAAGCTATGATCTCATGTATCCTGATGTAGTATAGTGTTGTATATAAAGGATATCAGTGAGTCAATAATACTTGAACAATTCATTTTTACCAAAACATGAACTCTAAGATACATAGTGTAATTTGCATAAAAAAAATATTTATAAACGGATCATTCCTCGATTATATAATGTTACAACAGCTTACAAAAAAATGTTACAACAATTACAATGACAATGCATCAAATTTAAATGCATATATATAATCACATTTTTCATCTACTATAATTTCAATGAGATGAATATAATAATAAGGAACATAAATAAATAATAAAGTTAGAACTTCTCTCCTCCGACTGAATACGTTCGCACCACTCTTCTCCACTTTGAATTTCAACATTTAAGACTTTAAGTTAAGATAATCTTTTGAGACTTTAAGTTTTTTTATTACTGTTATTGGAGTATTTAAATTATTTATTAAATTATCGATATTTTAAATAAATGATATTTGTGACTTAATATTTTCTATTCTCAAAGATTTATAACTAAATTTTTTAATTATAAGGGCCATTCATTTTATATTTTTTTTTTGCCTTTCATGTAATTGTGTTTTTTTTAAATATATATTAAAACTGGGACATGCATTCTAATACATTGAAATTATGTTATTTTTCCGTGTGAATGGTTGCATTTGTTTTTTTTTCTAAGTTAATCATACGTGGTCATCATACATTAATTAAGGTTGAAAGTCAATTTAAATGATATAATATTGAACAAAAGTTGTTAATGCAAATTTGATCAAAAGAGGAGAGAGAAAAAAATAGTAAAATAGATATTTATAACATCATAATCATTGATTTAACTTTTTATGGTTGTGATCTTCTCACATGACTATGTCATGTTTTTTCTCACATCAGAGGATCCATTTCCAAATATATTATTATTATTATTAGGGTTTTATAAGAGTTATGTTGTAGGAAAAATGATTGTGTAATGTTAAAGAGATTCATTTTGCGTACCGTAATTTTGTTTTTTGTTTCAAAAAGTATGGGTTCCACAAAATGTTGTGTGTGTAGGAAACTTTTTTGTGTCATGTGAAATGATATATGGAAACCCCATATTATTATTATTATAAATAAGTCATATTTCATAATTATATTATTGTGAACTTTGAAAGGCAATTTAAATAAATGGACAATGATCACATTTTCTCCTATTGTCTTAGGAGTCATGAATCCTATTCAAGTTTCTTTTAAACAAAATACAATTATTATAGGTTAAAAAAAATGACGAGTTTCATGCTTTGTATTTTTTAAATAATTGATAAGTTGTCCTTGCTCTACAGATAATTCCATTGTAGCTGCAGCTGAGTTAGAAACTCGATCCACCCCCTTTTTTAATTAGCAAAAGCCTTCGAGGGATAAACAAGAGTGATGATGACCTTGTTTTTTATGGCCAATGTGGATATTATCAATTTCATTTGTTAAAATTTAATGGCGACAAAGATATTTAACATGCCATGTGGATACTATATTAAATTTTTTTATTTTAAAAAAGGACTAATATGTTCTACGCATTATTTCTTAAAGATGAATTTGAGAATTTATCCTTTTTTTTTTTTTGATAACAGAATTTATCCTTTTTGTTATTTGAAAATGATGTACTTAATGACATGGTTTTAATAACGCTTATGGTTTAAGATTTTGTAAAAAGATCAAGGAAGTCAATAAATATTTTTTGTTTTTTACAAAAAAAGAAAGTCATTAAATATTTTTATTTCATAAAAATATAAGGTCATTTGATTATTTTACTCTCTTATTCAATAGTTTCATTCTCATTCCACTTAGTGGAAAATCTAATAGACAAAGATAAAGTAAAAAAAAAAAAAAACTAATGCCTTTTTTATTTGTCTAAAGTGACAATTATTCAAAAACTGAAGATACCATTAAAATAACTTCGGCAATAATTTTATTATATTTTGTATTGTTTCTTGTGTAAGAGAAATCCACAATTTGAAACAATATAAAACTTTCAAGGCGACATTTAATTTAAAACGAATGAAATATCACGCAGCTTGAGAGTAATATTAAATGTATTAAAAAAAAAGAGAAATTACAAGTGGAGTCAACTGTAAATAAAGAAGTTGAGAGTAATATTTAATGTATAAAATAAGGATTTATGTTTTTCTTTTATTGCAGGAACTTTTTTCCCCCATATTCGCGTAAAAATAAGTGGACTCATTACGAAGAGAAGAGAAAGAAAATATTAGTGAAATCCACTTATTTTTTTATAAATGTGATAGAAACTTTTTTTCTGCAACAAAAACTACAAAATAACAAATATATTTTACTAAAAGAATAGAAAGAATTAAAAAAATGAATAAAAACAAAATAAATAGTATTGAAATTAAGAATTGCCGATTTTTTTGGTCTATCAGATTCATGCATTTACAATTCATGTGATGCTATTGATAGCAGAAATATTTTTTTCATAAAATAAAGGAGAAACTACAAGTGGAGTCAACTGTAATGTTTTCTTATTATAAAATTTCCAACTAACATGATCCCAAAATTTCTCATAAATAATAGATAACTATTAATAAAAATCTAGAAAGGATTTGTTATAAAAAGATTTCCGTCCATAGAAATTTAGAGGAAAATGCAAAAGTAAACGATGCGATACATTTCTCATCCACACGCAAACGCAGAAACCAAACCGGCAATAAATAGGCAGGCTATATATATGTAACTATAAAATCCCAACACTTTCGCAACTAACTGCCATCCATTCCTTTTCATGTTTTGTCTTTCTTCTTCTTTTCTACTTCATTCTCGTCCTCTTGTTTACTTACATCCTCCAACATTCCCTGTTTTCCTTTTTCTTTGTTTTAATCCAACACTTTGGCTTCATGGGTCTCTTCTTTTCTAGGAATTTGCCTTTTAAATATTTTCTCCCTTTTCTTTTCTCCAAGAACTTTTATGGCCATTTGTTTCCCAAGCAATTGGAGTGCTTGGTTGCCCGTACCGGCAGGCATTTGCAGCGCTATGATGATGGCTGTCGCCAAGTTGTCGGGTCTGTGTCTGTTACATTCTCTCTCTCTCTCTCTCTCTCTTTTTCTAATGATGAAGTTCTCAACTTGAACATCTGAACGTGAAACTTACAACTTTTTATCAACTGGGTTTTCTCATAATGGCTAGCTAAAACATGGATTTGATTTGATTAATGGGCAGCCAAAAGGATTTAAACAGAGAAAAAATTATTAGAAAACAAAATGTTTGTTCTCTAATAATAAGAATGATCTTTGACATTATTTTTATGGTTTAAAATTCAAATTGTTATTGCATTAAAATTTATTGTTAATCTGACATGTTGTGTGTAATTTTGTAAATGAACAGATGCATTCCATATAGATACAGGAGAAAGGGTCTCCAAAAGAAGGAATTAGAGGTTCTCGTGATTAGTGCTCAGAACGGCAATGGAATGCAGTTCCCAAAGGTATTGTTTTTCGGCAAACTTGCATTGCCAAAGATTGTTGTTTAATCAAATTGATATGGTAACGGTTCTATTGATATATATAGTAACACATTGGTTGGATGAACAACTAATGTGGCCTTTATAAGGCCTTGGGCACTCTCACCCTTTGAGTTAGCTTTTGGGGTGGTGTATCCCAAGGTTCTCTACAGGTTCATTTTCAACCTTTTGGTTACTGACATGTGCGTGGTTTTTGTTTGCCTTCAGGGAGGTTGGGAGAGTGATGAATCCATGGAGCAGGCTGCTTTAAGGGAGACCGTAGAGGAAGCTGGGGTTGTTGGCAACATCGAAGTTAGTTTCTGCAATCACGTTCTACTTTTGGTTTCTTAGCAAATGTTACACCTTTTTTTCTTACCCTCTCTTTGTAATTTTGCAGAGTAAATTGGGGAAATGGTTTTATAAGAGCAAAAGCCAAGGCAGGGTACATGAAGGATATATGTTCTCTTTGCTTGTCACGAAGCAATTAGAGAATTGGCCTGAGAAGAACTTCCGAAAACGAAGATGGGTAAGTGTATAGTCGATTTATCTTAATGGGGTTACCTTGATATTTTTGTTTGGGTTCTAAAGTTTTTGATTTGCATCATGCAGATGACTGTTGCTGAAGCAAAAGAAGTTTGTCCACATACTTGGATGAAGGAGGCTTTAGATGTATTGGTCAATAGACAGCCTCAATCCCAGCCAGAAACGAGGGAGATATAATTAGATTGTTAACTGGTTGTTGCGATTAAGGATTGGATGTCTAATTGTACCGACGGTAATGATAGTATCTTGTACCTGAACCGGTGTGTAGACATTCTCTTGATTTTGGAATTTGCAAAGTGGCAGAACAGAAGGTCTAACAAGATGTTGGGACTGAGAAATTGGGAGTCACTGAAAATCAAGTCATGTACTGGGAAACTGCAATTCATGCTCATGTTTAGGATTCTTTCCATGGCGATTGTTCTTGCCTTCAAATTTTGACTTTAGGTGCAACTGAAAGTGACAGCAGCCGTTGACAAATTTCTAGAATGTAGTTGAGAGATCTAGGAACAGAAGTCAACTGTAGATGTATAGACAAAATTAATTCTTTTAGTCACTTGATTCTTTTGAGATGTAATTTTTAATGACACTATGCTTAGTATCCATACTTCTTCAGGCTTCTGTCCAAAGATTATGCTTGGCATCGGTGTCTGTTGTCATAAGTATAGCATTTTCTTTTGTTTAAGGTGTGAACAATTTCATGGTCCATAACCGTGAAATTATATCGATGCCAAAGACATTTCGGCTTTTTCAGAAAAGTCTTATATGTTTTTTAAATTTAATAATGCGGAATTTATAATTATGCTGTGTGGTATTATGCTTCAAAATACATAAAATCTTCAACTATTTGATGGGTGAGTGGTTTACTTAATTTTTCATTTATTTACTTTCTCTTTTAAAAGTAAGGAAACAGATCATTGTCATAATAATAGTTCTCCTAATAACAGCTTTGAGAGAAAGCTGAAGTGTCATTACTAGTTTACGACCATTACCAAGACACATAAAGGTATGTCATTCTGACCTCTACCTTCTCTTTATGAATTCCAATGTAATTTGCATCGAAGTTCTGGATGTTGCATCAGTCAATCACATGCTGCAAATCATGCGTCCTCCATCTGTTATGAAAACTGATAAGGTTTTAAGGGCAATTGGGAAGATGAAGCATTACACCTTAAGTTTCTTTGAGTATCATGATGTGTAGTTACTGCCACTTGGATCAGATGGGGTTTGCTTTCTCTGTATTGGCAAACATTATGTTACAAGTCCCACATTGGTTGCCTATACCACTAATATAAGGTTTATAATGCCCTAGGCATTCCCGCCCTTTGAGCTAGCTTAGGCCACAATAAGTTAATTGTGGAACCGTTATCAAAATTGGGCTTTGTAGAATAGGACAAACAAGAGCTGCCATTGATTCAAGTGATTCAGAAAACAGAGAGACACGTGGTTAAGGAAGGTCTTGGTGTATAGCTACATCGCTAATGGTTTATGCTAGAATGACTAGGCACATGATTTGTATTCTGATTTTGATTATATTGGGATTTTTTCTAATGTTGTCACTCTCAGCTATCTAATCATGGATTATGTAGCATTAGAAAGAAGCAACTCACTTGTTAAATGAAATGTTTCAAAATGACATCAACCTAATATATCTCAGTTCTCTAATACATTAGTTGAAGCACTATGTGTTGAAGGAATAAAGGTGTGGATGATAAAAAAAGAGCTTAGAAACCGGGGAAAATAAAGTGAACCGGGGAAAATATGTATTCAATACTATGATCATAAAGGGATTGGGACCTCATGTTCCAAGTTGTAGCATCATGATTGATGCATACTATAAGATTGTAAATTTATAATTGCAGATGAAGCCATGAATGTCTTTCAAGATATGTGTCACAAAAAGTTTGGCTTAAATTTGTAATTCTCTTTTTGATGGAATTTGCAAATTTAGGAGAAACTCTTCTATGTTCAAGATCATCTTAAATGAGATGTATGGTATTGCTGGACCTCCTAATGTAATCTCTTACAATGTCTTTGTTATATAAACTTTTCAAAAGCCATCATGCTCATGTGGCATGCACTGATGGACCATGCAAAGTTGGAAGGCTAAATAATGAACACAATATTTTCAGCATCTTTTTATTAAAGGACTGAAGGGCCGGCTTGGCTCAGTGGTAAGCTTGCTTGCCGTGGTGTGTCAGGTCGCGGGTTCGAATCAGTCTCTCTGCAAAAAGCAGGGGAAAGACTGCCTAGAGTATTCCCTTCCTCAGACACTCACGAATTGGGTATTTGAACTGGGTCGGCCCTTTTTATTAAAAGACTGTCTAGATGTCAAAGCATATAAAGCTATGATTGAATATTGATTGTTGGACTTTATAAAGAAGGCTTGTTTCATGAAGCAGAGGCCTTGTTTTAAAAAATTTCCACAATGGCTGCCCCCTTGATGCTGCCACTATGGAGACACTTATTCATGCACTTATGGAAAAAAAAAATGATAACACAGAAACTTCTTTATGAAGTGGTCAATGGAGGTCTTGTAAAATGATTAAACAAGGTGAGAGACTTATTTGACATTGCCTGTTTATTGATGTTGAACTTGCCTGACTATTATTGAAGAAGTTTTGACCAAGTCCTATGTTTTAATAATTTTATTTTGATAGAGTGCTCTTGCCAATGGTTTATGTTTTGAGCCTTCACCTGATTATCACTTATAATCCTTTGTAGTTATTCCTACTATGTTTTTTATTATCACTTGGCTGTTTCTGCTTCTATGGTGGCTAAAACATATTGTTAGATCATAAATATTTTTTAATTTCAATATATTAATAACGAGAACAAATGCACTTCTATCTCTAGTATCAAAGCTGGGGCTCGATATCCTGAAAACTTAAGTAAATCCTTTGAGTGTTTCTATAGGGAGGAAGAAGATGTCTCTTCCCGAGGCTTTACACTTTGGTTCAATCTATGATTTTTTTATTTTTTTTTTCATAGAAAAAAGGTACTTCAATTATTCTTTGATCATATCAGGCATGAAAAGCTGTTGGTACACCTCGATTTCCTGAATTTTGTTGTGACCAAACATCTCTTGGTCATGTACCCCAATAAAAATGTCTTGCTACATCTTTACATCTCTTGGTCATCTCTTCAACACTGCATCATGCAATTTATTTCCACCCACTATTATTCAATTTACATAGTTTAGCTGGATAAGTTCTAGACTGATATCAATTGTTATGATGCTATGTAGTTGTTTCAATATTTGGGATTTGGCTAATCTGCATAAAATCCCAAATCTGCATAACCCAAAGATTTTATTCTGTTAATCAACTAGAAAGGGAAAATGAATAAATACAGTTTGGCACACCCCAATAATTAGTTGTTGGTTGGTACTCGCAAGGAACATTTCCAAATCTTGGTATCAATTGCTTATGAGTTATGACTAAGATGCAACTCGCGTTACTGGTGGATTGAAGATAAAATTGAATGACGCCTTCCTGGCTCCACCATGAGTTCGTGTCTTTATTGATCTTAAACATTTGATTATAATGTTGTGACCAAATTTAAGTCATTGTTGTTGTATCAGCATATTTATAACGGTTTTATAATTCTCATTCAACATGAGAATTCAAATTTTTCTACGTACCCATTGATTTCCGTATTGACATGGGTCCTATATATAATTTTTTCTAACACATGGGTACCACATGCTTTTTATCTCTACAACATAAGATTTCAACTCTCTTTATAAAACCTATTTATAATCTTAAAAAATATACCATATGTTCTTTAGGTATGTTCATCGGGATCTGAAATTGGACACGCACAAGTCACATGTAGTTCTTCCTTTGAGCAACCAATTATTTAATAGTCTCAATTTCTTATAGTGGTTAGCACTTAGCACATATCAAACATCCTCATTGAATGCTGATGAAAATGTCAATCTTTTACAAGAACCGACATGAAATAGAGTCACGGACTCTAACGTGAAGGAATTAGAAACATCAAATCACAACAAAGTTTAGTTGGCAAAAATAGATGGCAATGTTGAACGTGTCCAATTACCGTAGTTTTCACCGCTGGGATGAGCAAGATACCAACACACAGTGTTTCCAATCCGGTTCGAACCATCCTGGTCGATCCAAAATGCAATGAATTAGTGATCTACCGATTTCAACAATAGACCGGTCATGTATCGGATTTAATGAAAACCAATTTGAACGGGTAGAATTTTATTAAAATTGGTGACCCAGAAAAAATCTGCTGTTCCTGTATTTTTTTAAAAAAATAATAATCAATTTTCACAAGATTTTAAAAATTTATAAGTCTTCCCAAACGAAACTCTTGATTCCACTACTTGCTCCAAAACTTTCTTCTTTCATCGCAGATTCTTATCTTCTTTTTACTCTATCTCGTTGCCCTGGGGATCATTTTTACTCACAATAATGCCTCTCTAGTCTCTAGTCTTTATCCTTGTTCCAGCGTCACCACTTTCACTGTTTACAAGCACCATTTCAATGCTGAAGACCGGATGTATTTATACTTTTCATGTTTTTAATTTTATTTTCAAATTCCAAATTTCATTTTAAAAATGAAATCCTTAATAAAAGATTTTTTTGATGTGTCTTGTCTTGAAACGTGAAAAATCCAGGTCTGAGTTTTTAATAAATTATTTATTTTTAAAACTTCAAATTCCTAGGTGTGGCTTTATCTAGTCAAGATAATCATATCAGAAATTGTCTACATAATTAGTGTGTCTTGAATCAAAATTTGTTTACAACTTTTCAAGTTTTGCACAGATCGTAGAATTTGATGTGTAAGATATATAACAAATTTTGCAAAAATTGTTATAAAAATTGATGCGAAAGATTTTGCTCTGGATTCTATACTGAATTCAAAAAATACAAAATATAAATTTATATATACTGTTAGGTCCGAGGTAGACCTTATTGCTATACCGGATGGTATGCGCTCAGAGATGTATATGCCCAACTTACTAGGCTATATGCCGAGGTCCCAATCACTGCGCACCAGCAATAGGCTTTATAACCAGGGGGTGTTGTGTGTGCACAATGAGTGGAATAAGCTAGGCGATTCAGAGGTGTGTACCTGAGATGTTTAGGTGCTTATTTATAGAGGTACCTGGCTCGGCTGCTGAGCTCCGTCGTTGAGATTGAGTCCGACTTGGTCGGCCTCAACGGGCGAATGTGGGTCAGTTAGGATTTTGCCATATCCCTCACCCGAGATATTCTCGGAGGGCGGTTGGCTGAGGTCCATCCGTAACAGTTGCCCCCCAGCTCGGTATTCGGGAAGTCGGAATGCCGAGATTCTATGGTTAAGTCAGCCGTTCTTTATCTTGCCATTTATTCCACGTGCAAACTATGTCGGAGGTCGTAACTCTTCGAACTTTATGATTTTGGATCAGATTTGTTGGATCAGTGGATTTCAAATGTCGGAACCCTTGAGATGACCTTTCAAATTTCTGACTTTTCGTCTTATTACCACTTTTTGTCCCTTCGTCTTACTCCTGCAGTGACGGTTACAACAGGACACGCGTACTCCCCTTACTGGCCGTTCCGCGCATTGGGTAGGAGAGCTAGTCTGAGCCTAGAGTAGGCCATGATTGCGATCATTAATTGCAGGTAGGTGGTGCTGGACGTGCAAGGTGTGCAGGGCGGCGAAAATCCTTTTTTGCCCCTGATGCTTCAAACGTTTGGGAGGCCACCCTTTGGTCTTCCACCCCCTCAACCCTATAAATACGCATCAGCCATTACCACCTCTCCTTTCTTGTTCTCTCGCGTCTCCTGGGGTTGGGTTTTTCTGCACATTGAGTTTTCTGCATATTTCTTCCATTTGTCCCAGTGTTCTTACCTTGGCCATTTCCTCTACCCAGTTTCACATCAGGTAACTTTCTCTTTCTTGTAGATTTCTGTACTTTTTGTTCGTTTTATAGCTGGTAGGGAGTGTTTTTTGTCTTACCCACCCTTTTAAGTGGGTAATGGACGCTCCTGGTAGTTCTGGTGGTCGAAATGATAGTGGAGAGGTATCTGAGGAGATGATAGATAGGTTACCACAATCTGTGCAGTACTGGTTTTACGGGAGGGAGTATACTGAGGAGGAGAGGCTTGAGCAGCTTCTCCGAAGTCAGCGAGGAGGTCGTCAGACCTCCAGAGGTGCTCGTGGTAGGAGAGGTAGAGGTCGGAGTCGGAGGGGACGCAGGGGTGAACACCCCCAACCATCTTTTACTAGAGGTGCGTCCTCCTCGATTCCTCCGGCTTCAACTTCTGGGCCGAGTTTCTTTTCCGAGCCAGTTCCCTTGTCCTATATTCTTCCTCCTCCACCATTTGGGCAAGGTTCGGGGTCTGTTTTAGATCGGATCCCACCTTTCCATTTGAGTAATAGTTCTTCCAGCATCTCTTCATCCGAGCTGGGTTTTCCCAAATCGGAAATCCCCTCCACTCTTGATGACTCGGCATCCAGTCAGGTGCCCTTTGTCGATCTTCTTAGTAGTTCTGACGACTCTATCCCTTTTTCTTGGAGTCCAGGCCCGTTACCATCTGATTTAGATGATTCTGGGTCAAGTCAGGTTGATTATATTTCTGACCCGACTCCTTCGTGTTCCAGGGACCTGACAATGGACAATTCTGATGTCAACGAATGGGTTCTTCTAGAAATCCTTCGTATGCGGTCAGTCATGACTCCAGCCGACGTCTCCCAGCTTCCTCTTGGGAATCCTGAGGGGGTCGACCTTCTTCCACCGGGTGATTTTCCGATATGCGCAGGCCCCATATCAGATGAGCCCTGCTTCTTCTTTTTCTACCGGGATTTGGTCACCAAGGTCGGAATTCGGTTTTCGTTCACGGACTTCCAAATGGCCGTGCTGCGCCGGATTCGAGTGGCGCCTTCCCAACTTCACCCAAATTCGTGGGCTTTCATCCGAGGTTTTGAGCAGCTGTGCTCTTACCTCTTTATTCCTTGTACAGTCCCCCTTTTTTATTTCTTCTTTGATGTCTATACGGCTCGGAGTGGTGCCGAGTTGAAAGAGAGGAAAGGGTGGGTTACCTACCGAGGTACCCCAGAAAGGGGACTTTTCATCCCTTACTCTCAATCTTTTAAAGGCTTTAAGAATGCCTATTTTAAAGTGGCTTCCCGTTCCGATTCCCTTCCTTGGTTTGGCAAGGAGCTGCTAGATGATGGGAACTTATTGTGCCACTTCGAGCTGTATTGGACGCGAAAACACTATCGACGTCGTCCAAGTCACTACGCTACTCCTGTGTCCGCGCTTTCCAGAGCTGAGAGGTTCGCGGCACAGATTTTACTTGAGTACACTGACGACTATGGCGTCATTGACTTAAGTCGGATAGTAAATAAATTTGGAGATGATGCTATTTATGAGTTTGGTATGTATGTCAAGTTTTTCATTTATTTTTGATAACACTCTTCTTGGTGCTTTTTAACACTGCGTTTTCTGATTTTCAGTTGGCATGACTTCGGCTGATTACAAGAAGTATCTCCCCAAGCGAGCCGGCAAGGGCAAGTCGCGAGAGGCTGCCTCCTCAGAGCCCGAAGCGTCGAAACGACGGCGGGTGGACATGATTTTGGGGGAGGACCCACCTGCCGACGAGGTGGTTCCAATTGATGTTTCCCCCCCACCACCAAGTCCAGCTGCGAATCCTGCTTCCCAGTGGACCCAGGGGCCCCTCCTCAGCTTGGAGCCAGGGGAGCTGTGGAAATCAGGCGTTTCTGACCGTCTCAGGGCAGCTTTGAAGCCTCCCCCTGGTCTCTTTCTGGATTCCGGCTTGACTTCTTCTGTGAGGGTTATGCTGAAGCGAATGGAGGAGGACGCCTTGAAGACGACCTCATTGATCCAGATATTTCAGGACCTCCTCCAGAATCTGGACCAGGCGAATGCGGCTAAGTCTTCCCTCTCTGCTAAGGTCGCGGAGTTAGAACGATCTCAGTCCGCCCTGGAGGTCAAATTTGGGGATCTGCAGAAGGAGGTGGACATGGCGAAGGAGGACCTGCGCCTTTCCAATTCTAAGGTCGGTGAGCTGAGCGCCGAGAAAGAAGCCCTTACCCAATCTTTGGGGGATAAAGATGTCCAACTGCAAGCGCTTCAAGCTCAGCTCGACCAAAGGACTGCCGATTTCGAAGAGGCCAGGAACGCGGTGGTTAACGCGGCTGTCCAAGCTTTTGACAACGCCATTGCTCAGGCCCGAGTTCTCAACCCAGGGCTCATCGAAGAGGGCATGGACGTGTCTTACGAAGTGAAGGACGGCGTTATTATTCCGGGTTCTCCTGGTTCTGAGGAAGAGGCCGAGGCTGGGACCCCTTAATTTCTGTTTCTAATATTTTGTAATCAT
>JAVKPL010003730.1:0-20249 GCA_032173675.1 Gastrolobium villosum
AATGCCAAACAAGCCGATCCACTCCATCACTAGGGGCAGGGGCAGATAGCTCTTTATATAATTGAGAACTTCATTGGATAACCAATTAGCAATCCCCTCTAAATTCCAGTGTCCAGAATCATCCACATACTGATAAACTTTTTTTTTCACTTCGTCCCAAGAAATCAGACTAGAAGCCTAATCCAAAAGCCTACCTGTGTTGTATAACCAATTATCTTTCCAAAACAAAAAAGAATTACCATTTCTGATATCTCAAACCAAAAAATTCTCCAGTTTTTTCCATGCTAAGCAAATATAAATCCAGCATCTTGAATCCCCTGAATTTGAACCAAAGATATCAGTTCCCTCTCTATTGTGAGCATATTTAGCTCTTAACACTTGCACCCATAAAGCTTGGGTTTGAGAGTAGACAGCCCAGGCTAACTTCGCCATAAAAGCATCATTCATGACCTTCATTTTTTTTAATCCCAGACCACCCTTCAACTTAGGCTTAGTGATGGTCTCCCAATTAATAAGATTCATATGTCTTTGACTTTCTGTATCCCCCCAAATAAACCTTTTTGAATCCTCTCAATCTCCATACAAACATTTTTAGGAAGCCTTCCACATTGCATTTGGAAGTAGGGGATGGCAACCAACACAGATTGAGATAAAGTGACCCTGCCAGCTTGAGATAAGCATTTAGATTGCTAACCTGTAAGCTTATCCTTTATTTTATCCACAATAGCAGCATAAGAATACTTTGTGACTCTACCATGCTGCATCCAGGCTCCAAGGTAGCGCCCTACATTTCTCACTCTCTTAAAACCAGCAGCTTCAGAAATATTTAAAGCAATCTCCTCCGGAGTATTTTTTGAGAAGAAAATAGTTGTCTTCGTCTCACTAACTTTTTGACCCGAAATCTCCCCAAACAGATCCAGGCATTTTACAACAATTTGTAACTGCTCCATGCTAGCTTCTGCAAAAAGCATTAAATCATCTGCAAACATAAGATGAGAAATCTTGCGCCCCTCTTTACCAACCGTAATAGGCTTCCATAAATTACCATTCACCGCTGTGTTTATTATATGAGACAATTTCTCCATTGCCATAACAAACAGATAAGAGGATAATGGGTCCCCTTGCCGGATACCTCTAGAAGGTTGAAATTCTTCAGTGGTACTTCCATTCCACAAAATATTAATCTTAGAAGAAGATATTGACTTTGTTATGATATCAATCAGAATAGGAGGCAGCTTCATTTCTTGCATGACTAGCTGTAAAAAATTCCAATTAATTCTGTCGTAAGCTTTTTCTAAATCCACTTTGATTGCCATAAAATATTTCTTACCCCTCATACGATGCATTGTATGAATGAGCTCCTGCACCACAATAATATTGTCTTAAATGTGTCTCTGAGGAACAAAGCTTGCTTGAACCGGAGAAATCATTTTCATCATAATCGGCTTCAATCTCATGACAATTATCTTGCTAATCAATTTATAGATAACAGGACAAAGAGATATAGGCCGAAATTGAGAGATATGAGAAGGACTATTCTACTTTGGAATAAGCACCAGCAAAGTAGCATTAACAGTCGAGATCAGCTCAGGATAACTCCAGACATTCTCAATAAAACTAAAAATTTGATCCTAGGCAAACTTCCAATTTTTTTGAAAAAAGACAGCAGGGAACCCATCTATACCAGGGGCTTTAAGAGGGCCCATGTCAAACATGGCATGTCTGATTTCTTGCTTAGAAGGGGTTCTAGCAAGATCAAGCCTATCCGTCTCAGATAATTGGGGCCATAAATTCTCAGAGTCAAGCCAACGCCTATGAATAGTATCCTCATTAAACAGCTTCTGGTAAAAACTACTAGCCAACTTCATAAGTTCCAAAGGATTAGAAATCCACTTGTTTGAGTCATCTTTAAGCCTGGAAATCCGATTACTATTTTTACGGATAATAATAGCAAGGTGGTAGAATTTTGTATTGCGATCCCCATTTCTAATCCATTGTTGCCTAGATTTTTGAAACCACAACTTCTCTTCTTCATCCACAATCCTCCCCAACTCTTTCTGACAAATATCCTCCAAATTATGCCACCGGTTCGAATCAGCTCTAGCCCTTTGAATCTGAATATAATCCAATCTTTTCAACAAAGTATTTTTCTTCCTTAGAATATTGCCAAAAATCTTCCTATTCCACTCCTTAACAGCCGGAATAAATCTTTGCAACATATAAGGGACATCAAAGTCTCTCAACCAGGCTGATTCCATTAAACAATTAAACCCAGGATGCTCCTGCCAAGCGGATACAAATCTGAAAGGTCTTTTAGAAACATCAGAATTGTTATCAAAAAAATTCAAAAGAACAGGATTATGGTCAGAATAAAGTCTAGGCAGATTAGTGACTTTAGCTCCTTCAAACTTCAGACGCCAATTCAAATTTGCCACAATTCTATCCAACCTCTTAAAAATTCTATCTAAATGCCCCCATTTAGGACCTTGCCAAGTAAAGGGAGATCCTGAATAACCCAAGTCAGCCACATTGCAATCATCCAACACATTACTAAACAGCTCACATTTCTTAGGATCTGGATTTAAACCCCCTTTCTTCTCATAAGTTCTGGAAATTTCATTGAAATCCCCTCCCATGATCCAAGGTTTAGAACAAGAGCTACTGATATTACGCAAATCACTCCATAACTGATTACGCTCAGCCTCACGGGGACTAGCATACACAGCTGTACACAAAAACACATTCTGACTTTTGTCCTTGATTTTCATATGAATATACTGGTTAGATTGATCCAAAAAATCAATTTGAAAAAATCTAGAAGACCATATCACCCAAATGCCACCAGAAAAACCACGAGCTTCTTCAACCCAATGACAATCAAACCCAATAAATTTCATAAGTTTCAGACAGTTCTCTTTATGAGTTCTAGGTTCTAACAAAATAATCAAACCTATATTATACTTTCTAATAAATAACTTGAGAGCATGCCACATATCTCTTTTGGCTGCTCCCCTCACATTCCAAAAAAGGCAAGACATTAAATCACAGAATAAGAAGATGCAGGTTTCAGGCCTACCTGTTTCCTCCTATCATCTGAACCAATAGACAGATTTTTTGAGCAATGACACTATTTTTTTCATTCCCTCCTAATTTCCTCCAACCGGTGGATGAATTGTCAGGTGGATTATGAGCTGGATGAATAACCTGGTCTGACTTCTGATTATAATGAAGAGAGTTATTATTGACAGACCGAGATAGGGGACAATCATGGATTGAAGGGATCTCTGTATGGCTATTGGCCTCAATGTGTTGTCCGGGTTCCGCACCCTTATCCTCCAGATACGATTTCTCATCAACTAACATCCTGTTATCCACCCCATTTTTGTCTTGAGTAATCTCTACCTTCATTGGTGAGTTTCTGCTTTTATTGACAATGTTCTCCTTACTACTTCCCTCTCCAACTCGAGGATCACTCATGACAATGTAGGCCTTCTCTATTTCAATGAGCTGAACAGGTGATTTACTCCTCCTCCTTATTCTATCCCCTTTTTTTTCCTCCACTTGACCATTCCTAAGCACCACTTGGGACTGATTCATCTCCTCCCCTTTATTTTCTCCAGCCCCTCTTCCCGCTCCTCCTCATGAACAAGAGCCTGAAATTTGGACTTGCTAACAACCTTCTCTCTACTGGTAGACAGATGAGCTTTGCCTTTTAAAGCACCTCTGTTAGCCTTCCTATTCTTATTAACTAGCATCCAAGGCCTAAAGTTTTCTTCCTCCTTTTCCTTCTGACTCTCAGGGATCTTAGAAGGACTTCCCTCACTACCTTGATTGTCATTTCTTTCTTCCAGTAGCACAATTGCTTAGGACATCCTATTGGGGCAATTCTCTGAACGATGACCATATTTCCCACAACAAAAGCACACTAGATGAAGTCCCTCGTATTCCACCTTCTTTAACCTCCCATCAATTTTGTATTCTGCTTGCAGGGGATTGCTCAAATCCAGTTCCACACAGATTCGAGCAAATTTGCCTCGAGCAAGAGATGTTGATCAATTTTAATGAATTTGCCCAACCAATTACCTACTTATCTCAAAAGATCAGTATTAACATACTCAACTGGAAACCCCGGTAACCTAACCCACGCCATGACTCTACCAATCGAAGCAAAATATGGCTGAAAGTCTGGTTCCCATGACCTAATCGTCAGATAATGATCGAATAGAACCGAAGGACCTACAGTAAGCGCATAATCCATATCCTTCTGATCCACAAACCTTACCAAGAAAAACCCGTTCTCAACTTCAGTAACATATATCTGGCCCTCCCTCGCCCAGAGATTCTCAAGCCTCTTCTTCATAACTGGCAAAGCTAACTTCTTTCCCAGTAATTTCACAAAAATCGACTTCCTTCATGGTCTCCACGCCTTCTTCTTGAAATCATCCGATAGCTTGAAGTTGATCTTACCATCTTTGTCCATCTCCCAAACCATCTCCGATTTAGGATTTTCGTTTGAGCCAGTCTTATTTTCTTTTGTCTCATCCTCTGCTTCGCTAACCACTTCTTCTTCTTCTTCTGCATCGTTCATCTCCCATTCCCCATTATGACGCATCAACATCTCCTTGAAGGAAATGTTCTTATCCATCCAGTCTTCCTCGTGAGGGACCATTGTCTGCTCGTGACTAAAAGTGTCCTCCCCACCCTTATATTTCTTTGTACTTCGCTTGAGGTTGTCAGCTTCCTCTGGTGTTAATTCCGGTTTCTCTTCCGATGACATCTTGACGGCAAAAAAGGGTTTCGCTCTGCTAGGGTTTCAGTTCATACTTTTACATATATTTGTGGACAATTTTTTTTCTATAATCATCAGTTACTTTTTATAATAGAGAGCCATTATAATAAAATTTAATTTTCATTCTATCATAATAGACTTATGACAACAATGAAATTCTTCTAATAATTTTTTTTTTAGGTTTGAATTTGTATTCTAAACTTTGAAGTGATAATATAAGTCTTAGGGACGACAACACCTCTGATACCCTGACACGCTACTTTTTTGTAAAAGATGCGTGTCGGACATCGACGCGTTCCAACACGCGGTCAATATTTTGGGACTCATGGTCAATAGGGCTGTGCATAGGTCAGGTCGGGTCAGGTTTTTGTGCTGATTCGACCCAACTTGGTTTTTATAGGTCAGGTATTTTGACCCGGCCCGCATTAATTTGATCCAAGCCAGGTCTGACTTGGTTTGGACTTTTTTTGAACTAGTTCAGAACCGGTTCAGATCTGACTTGACTTGGTTTCTGAAGTGAGTCTGTTTTCGTCACAAAATTTCGTCGAAATTTTTACGTTGCAAACGACGAAAATCTCATCACAAAATTATTTTTTTCGTCAAAATACTTTTTGTAGAAAAGCGACGGAATTTTTTCTCTAATGAAAATTTTTACAAAAATAAATTTTCTATCAAAATTTAGTTTCCGTCAAAAGTTTTGACGAAAATGATTTCCTCCATCAAATGTTTTAAACGAAAAAAGAATTCCATCAAAAATTTTGACGGAATACATTTCATTAATTTTTTTGATAGGAAAGTGTTCTGACGAAAATTTTGACGAAAATTGTTTTATGGGAACTTTCGACGAAATTTAGATTCTCTAAAAAATTTTGACAAAATATTTTTCCGTAAAAATTTTTATCGAAATATTATTTGTAAAAAAAAATTTCGGAAATTTTTGTCAGAAATATGTTCCATTGAAAATGTTGATGGAAATGTTTTTTATCAAAAAACTTGACGAAAATATTTAGTCGAAAATTTTCGATGGAAATGTGTTTCGCTAAAAATTTCGGCGAATTATTCTTTGTCAAAAAGTTTAACGAAAATCTTTCCGTCAAAAACTTTCGCCAAAATTTGAATTCTGTAAAGAATTTTAATGAAATTTTATTCGTCAAAAAAATTCGATGGAAATGTGTTTCTTCGAGATTTTTGGTCAAATTTTTTTATCATAAATGTTTTTTGTCACAAATTTTGTAAGAAAATATTTTTCGTAAAAAAATTTTGCGAAATAATTTGATGGAAATATTTTTCGTAAAATTTTTTGACGTAATTGTTTTACGTTAAAACTTTTCAAATTTTAATGTAATTGTGATTTTCTTTATCTTTTTTTCACAAAATACCAATTTTGCAAGGGTGTGTTCTTGCATTTGTTTTATATTGTCCGCTTGCTGAGTTACCTTCTCTGTCGTAGCAAGCAATTGCTCCTGAATCTGGGAATGGGACACCCTCATCCTTTTAAGCTCATCTGCAAATACATTATCATAAAACAGTAAGTTAAATGTTTAAAATAAGATATTAATAGAATAGAGATTGAAAACATAAAACATAATGTATTAATAGAATAGAAAAGCCATTTTCTAATTCATCTTATCTTAATAGTTAAAACAGCTCATATGTGACGTTAAATCCAAGCTTGTTCAAGTTCCACTGTTTTCTATCTCTCTTGCCTTTTTTCCTTTTGTTTTATTGTTTGGTCTGAGATCAAACCATATAATTCAAAGTTTCAGAACCAATATTTGATTCATAACATTAACCTTTCTGTTTCCAGTTTCCTTCTTCTCTTAATTTCTATCCTTGTATCTTGTATTCCAAGTAAGACAATAATTGTCTTATTTGTTCATCTTTTAGAAACTATCTTAGCAAATATCTTTTGACTTTCGATGGGGAAAGGAAGTGGTTGCATACCAAGCAAGAAAAAGTTACCAATAAGAACGTAAACAACTGAAAGTGATGAAGCATAGTATTCTCTTGATAGCAAAAGGAATAGATCCAGGAATATCATCAAAATTAATGAGAAAACTAATCAATCCCCAAGTTATGAACAGAGGATCCAAGACCAACAAAATCACTTAGAGACCCCATAAGAACGTAAATAACATCATGGAGCAAGAACATACTAAAACAAAACCAACTGAACATCAGAAAGCTAACAAAGAAAGAAGCACGCAAGTTATTTAAGCATTCAACGACTATTTGTTTTTGTTGGTACATAAACTTACACTGCTACTCCTTTACTCTCAAATTTGTTTTTGTTCTTTGTTTTTCTGATTTTTTAAAGTTTTATATTCTATTACTTTAACAAACTATACATAATAAGATTAATAAAAAAAAAAAGCCGATCCATTACAGTACCCTTGTTTCTACGTTTTTTTTATTTTTATTTGAAAGCATTCACTTTTATTTTATATTTCTATTTTTATACATAACAATCACTTTTATTTGTTATGCCTCTTTATTAGTTAAAACCCACCATGAAGCTTTGTACAATATATATGATGATGTAGATGTCAAATTTTTTTTGGCAAAGCTCAGCGCCTGAGTTTTAAAACAAATATAGATTGAGAGCATAAAACTTAAAATGGAGGTATACCTCCACAGACAGCAGCGAAAAGTATAACACCTTGTTGGAAGGATGAGGTTAATGTGATGACTTCCAGGTGGTGACCGGCGGAGCTCGTGGCAGTGAGTGGTGGCTTGGACCAACGATAACAATCATAATTAACCAAATTCATCCATCAATATTAAATACTATATGAGATGGTTTCCTTATATTAATTTTAGAGCAGGCAAATAAACAGGGTCACCAAAGTATATACTCCAAATCCAACAAAAACAAACTCCAAAGTTGCATTTTCTTTTTTGGTCATGCAAATCTACTCGAAAGGGTGGAGAAGCAGTGATAGGATACACATAAAGGGAAAAAAAAGGGTAATACAAATTCATTAGATTGATGAGATTGTTCCTCGTTCCAACAACAAGCATTTGCCTCAATAAGCATTCTTTCCATATCAAAATCTTGGGGGCAAAGCATAGGGTCGCAATGATCAGCCTTTCAAATTCAATAACCGTAAAGAAGAAAAAGAAGAATAGCACATGGGTGGAGCTAAAATATATGGGATTCCAAATGGGAAAATACCCACCGAATAGCAGCGACGCATTTCCCAAATCTACATCTTTATCTACTGACAGCACTCAGTATATTCCACTAATACATGCAAAGGAAGGGGAGAACCACGATGCTTAATGCAGGACACAAAGTAGACACGATGCATCAATTGGTTGAGAGAAGGTCACCGCCACTCGACACGGTGGTTGCGAAGAAAGGTGAACTACACAATGCACAAATTAAGGATATTATTACCTTGGAAGAGGTGAACGCCGGACGGACCACCGGAGAGACCCACTTGATGGGCAGAGAGACCCTGAGGAACCAGAAGGAGCCAAACAATTGGAGAGTGAAAGTGAGAAATGAGAGTGGGAGAAAAAATTGGAGGGAGTAAGTGAAAATGAGAGTGGGAACTCTGATATCAAAGGAGGGAAATGTGAGTGGGAGAAAAAATTGGAGGGAGGGAGTGAAAATGAGAGCCAAAGTGAAAAAAGAGAGATTTTTTAACCTAACACTTGTAAACAAAAAATATCTACACAATACGTAAAGAAAAAAAATAAAATAAAATATAGAATAGATAGGGTACAATAATAATAATAATAATAATAATAATAAAAAAAAAAATAAAGACTATAAAGAAGAATATATATATATATATATATATATATAATAGAATATATCAAAAAAACTTTACAGAATACGTAACGAAAAAGAAAGATATTAAATTAAAAAATAAAATAGATTGTGTATAATATTAATAATAAACAAAAAATATAAGAATAAAGATATAAAAAAGATATATATATATATATATATATATATATATATATATATATATATATATATATATATAACAAAGAATAGAATATAAAAAAGAAAAATAAATAAAAAGTGCGTATTTGTAGATGTGAGAGGAACGTGAGAAAGCAATCACTTGTGGGATAAGACTATCATTACTCATATATTCAATAGAATATAAATATCAAAAATCTTTAGAAAGAATATAAAAAAAATTATTCTATTAATAAAATTCACAATTATAGTGAAATAGAAAAATATTAATATAATTAAAAAAACGGACAATCATAAAAAACCAAGATCACTGCCCTTTCTGACTGTAGTTGCACGAGTCCTTCTTTGAGAGATCCAATCAACAAACTGACCATTAAATATAAGTATAATGGGTGTAACCCTTCCTTAAAATATATTAGCATGATCCAACGGTGAAATTAAGAGAAATCATTCTCTCAAGATCGTTGCCTACAGTAGAATCGTACACACAAACCACTTTGATTTGAAATTTCTGGTGACGCTACAAACCTCCAACAAGAAAAGCCACCGTTGGATATGAAGAATGATGAGTCAGGAATATACAAACAAAACCTGAGCTGGACCGAATGGTAGATGGAGATATATCGTAGAATGATCAAAGATTGCTACTTCCTTAATCCTCTTGTGAAGTTTCTGAAATGGTTCTCTCTCTATTTTCTCTTATAGTGACTGATTTTCACACTCCCTTGTCTTCAGAATGCTATTTACGCACGTCCAAAATGGCTACTGAACATCTTGAATTGGGAACCCTAGCTTTCTTTATTGGGGTGGACTTGACTTTTAATTAAGTGGTTAAAGCCCAACTATAAAGGACCAATGCCCTTTTTGGTGGCACGGGAAGCATGTGTCATTTTTCATTTAATTTGTACAGTAATAATGACGAGGGTGGTTGGAACGAGAATCTTGTAGACATTTTTTTCTGCTTCACACTTTTCATTCATTTTTGCACACACCTTAAATTTCAACAGAGTCGTATCTTTCCTATGATTAGCTGACATAGGCACTACTGTCAGTACGCGCACTCAATGTCTGCCACAAAGGATGCAATGACTAATTTAAGCCCTTATCCCTTAAAAATTTGATTTATATGTTATTTTTGAATTTTGCAAGGGAATATATAATCCCTAGCAAATTGCGAGGGAATATATATTCCCTAGCAAATTGCATGGAATATATATTCCCTAGCAATATGCGAGGGAATATATATTCCCTAGCAAATTGCGAGGGAATATATATTCCCTCGCAAATTGTGAGGGAATATATATTCCCTCGCAATTTGCGAGGGAAATTGTAAGGGAAATCATGAATTTCCAGTTGCAACATTTTGTCCTAGATCTTGCGAGGGAACTTCCGTCGCTAATAGTTTCCCTTGCTAGTTTCCGTTACAAACTTATGATGTTTGCAAGGGATTTAATTTCCCTTGCAAATTGCGACGGAATTGCGACCGACCTGTAATGGATTCTGCGACGGTGTTGTAGTAACGGAAAATTTGCCTATTTTCCGTCGCACTTGTATTTCCCTTGCAAATTCCGTCGCAATTTGTAAGGGAATTTTTCCCTCACAAATTTCCCTCGCTATTTGCAACTTTTCTAGTAGTGGGTCAAGTTTTGGGTCAATGGGTCATTATTAAAACAAGTCAGGTCTAAAACTGACCCAAGAAAAAGTGGGTCAATATTTAAACTAGTTCAAGGTCAAGGTCAGATCAAGGGTAGGGCAAGTGAACCAGTTTTTTTGCACATCCGTCTAATTATAAATTGATCCAAAATTCTAAATCTAAGATAAGAAGTTTTTCTAAAATAAATATAATGATAATTAACTTCTAAAAATAAATAAATAATTACAATTAAGTCATTTAAAACACAAATGTGTTGTTTTCCTTTTCATGCCAAACAAATCACAATCATGTTTGCTACTTCATTTGAACTTGAATTTGATCGCAATTTGTTATATTTCAAGTTATTGCTTCTTTTAATAATTGGGCCAAACTTATTAAGCCACAATTTTTTTTGTCTTCAAGCTTCTTGAATAAATGGTTAAGTAAGGTACAATGAGCTAACTATAAATGCATTAGAATTACCTAAATTTAGAGCCATATAAAAAACTATACTTTTACATTAAATCACTTTTTATCAATAGCCAAGTTTATTTTTATATTTACCGAAATCTAATCATATTTAATTTTGTTTCTATCAACATTATTAATAAATCAAATTTAAAGGATTTTTTATTAGGTGAATTGATTATATGAAGTGTAATATCCCAGGAAAATAATAGTAATCTATAATACAATAAATTAATAATAGTAATAAATGATAAATTAGTAGTAGTAATAATAATGTGTAATAAATTATGATTGTTTGAATTATTAATTGATTGGTCATTTTAACATTAATGTTTGGTTGGTGATGTTTGATTAGTAATTTGATTAGATATGATGAGGCATCATTGAGTCAATTATGAGTCGATAATGAATTAGCGATATTAAGAATAAAAAAAATGTATAAAGCCAATATCTGAGCCATATACATCAATGAAGAATAAGGAAATAAATGCACGAAACCCATATCCGAGCCCAAAATTTCAACTATAAATAGAAGCCTAACCTAACCAAATCAATTCACTTCTCAACATTTCTCCTCTATTCTTCTTCTCCTATGCTACTCTATCTCTTCTTACTTCAAAAATTTATTTTCTTATTTTATATTCTTCTAGTTACCAACCGGTTCTCTGCCCCAAATTATTCTTTTTTTTCTAGAAGCTAGCGAAAACGGAGACAAGGTAATCCTAATCCCTAGAGAGTTATAGGTTATATTTATATGTAATTTGATAGATGTAATCCTAATCCTTAGGAAATTTTAGGATGTTTTCATATGTTATATGTAACCTTTAGGGTATTTACATTAATTCTTTTCTTTTAACTTTAGATATCAATAGGATAAATTATTATTTTCGTATGAATAATTGAATCAATTTATTTATTTAAATTAAATTTTAACCCTTTAATGATAATAAATTGGAATAATTGAATTATTTAAATTGACCATAACAAAAAAAATCACAAGTATAGGGTTCACAATGATGGCTTAATGTACAGAACACAAGGAAACAAGATTTCTAGCTCATATCTATGTAGCACCGATACGACACGGGACATGTGACACGACACGACACGACACTCCGACACGTCAATCCTAAAAAATTATGGATTTCGACACGTTGGGACACGTTTTAATATTAAATAATATTTTTAATTTATATAGTGTATATTTCATTTAATATTTAATAATTTAACAAAAAAATGAAACTAAATTAATAATACTCATCAACACGTTATAAAGATGGAAGCTTTAATAAAAAAAATAAAAACCGGGATGAGAGAGATATAATATCAGATAGAGAGAGCAAATCATATTAGAGAGAGATCAGAGAGAATGAGATACAACAAGAGCGTAATAGGAATTGACAACAATGATGCAGAGATGATCTCTTATCTACTTAAGGGAAAAAAAGACAAAAAAATAAAATTGATATGATCAGGTGGAAGCTTTATTAATATATTTTAATTTTTTAAAAAATAAAAAATAAAAAAAATTATGAAAATGCCATTTGACCGTGTTGGACACGGTCAAATTCGCGTGTCGGAATGGTCAACGTGTCGGAAAAAGTCAACCACGTGTCCGACACCGTGTCGGAGCGTGTCGCCGTGTCAGAGCGTGTCGGACCCGACTCTTCCTATTTTTACAAGTGTCCATGCTTCCTAGGCTCATATTATCCAAGTTTGACAGTGACAAGGTCTCTTATTTGTTTTCCTCTCCTGTTGCGAGTGGCATGGACGACGTTTTCATTTTAGTGAGTAGTAGCAACCATGAAATCTAGACTTAGTGGTGCACCATATTATCCTTCCACCACCCAGCTCATATCTCAATTATTCAAGTCATTAATAAGTGGAATTGTCACTTGTTAATTCAAGCAAAAATCACATAAATTTTATTTCATTTAATCTATCAAAGAAAAGAAATACTACACACATAAAATTAAAATTTGACTAACAAAAATATATATATATATATATATATAGGGAAAAAAAGTTTTCGATGTTACTTTAGAGAATTTGATCTAATGTTCATCGAAACGACGTCATTTTGGGGTTGAAAAATTAAAAAATTAGAGTGATAAAGACTATTATAACCCTGAAATAAATTAAAATTACAAAAATATCATGATTTCCATCCCAAAATGACGTCATTTTGATGAACATTAGATAAAGTTATTTAAAGTAATATCGGAAAAAACAAACCCATATATGTGTATATATATACACACACACACACACATATATATATATATATGGGTTTAGCGGATGCACAATGGCTGCACCTAAGGATTAGTGCAGTCGTATAAAATTACATCGATTTATAGTGTGAAAGCATTATATATAGGGAATTAAAACCATATAAAGGTGGAAATAAATATAAAGCATGAAATACGAGAAATCATAACCATACAAATGTGGAAATAAATATAATATTTTTATTTTCTACAATTAATTTTGAATGCGAATTTCTTTTTATCCCACCCAAAAGAGTAACTCTATTATTTTCAATTATAATTATCAAAATAACAAAATTCAACTCCTAAGGCCATAAGCACGCTTTTATATACTAATTATAAATTGATCCAAAATTCTAAATCTAAAATAAGAAAATTTTCTAAAATAGATATAATGACAATTAACTTCTAAAAATAAATAAATAATCACAATTAAGTCATTTAAAACACAAATGTGTTGTTTTCCTTTTCTTGCTAAACAAGTCACAATCATGTCTTCTGCTTTATTTGAACTTGAATTTGATCACAATTTGTTATATTTCAAATTATTGCTTCTTTTAATAATTGGGCCAAACTTATTAGGCCACAATTTTGTTTGACTTTAAGCTTCTTGAATAAATGGTTAAGTAAGGTACAATGAGCTAACTGTAAGTGTATTAGAATTTCTTAAATTTAGAGCCATATAAAAAATCATACTTTTACATTAAATCACTTTCCATTAATAGCCACGTTTATTATTATATTTACCGAAATCCAATCATATTTAATTTTGTTTCCATTAACATTATTAATAAATCAAATTTAAAGGAATTTTTATTAGGTGAATTGATTATATGAAGTGTAATATCTCAGGGAAATAATAGTAATTTATAATACAATAAATTAATAATAGTAATAAATTATAAATTAGTAGTAGTGATAATAATGTGTAATAAATTGTGATCGTTTGAATTATTAATTGATTGTTCATTTATGCATTAATGTTTGATTGGTGATGTTTGATTAGTAATTTGATTAGATAGGATGAGTCATCATTGAGTCAATAATGAGTCGGTAATGAATTAACGATATTAAGAATAAAAAAATGTATGAAGCCAATATCTAAGCCAGATACATCAATGAAGAATAAGGAAATAAATGTACGTAACCCATATCTGAACCTAAAACTTCAACTATAAATAGAGGCCTAGCCTAATCAAACCAATTCACTTCTCAACATTTCTCCTCTACTCTTCTTCTGCTCTGCTACTCTATCTCTTCTTACTTCAAAAATTTATTTTATCTTATTTTATATTCTTCTGGTTACAAACCGGTTCTCTACCCCAAATTATTCTCTTTCTTCTAGAAGCTAGCGAAAATGGAGACCAGGTAATCCTAATCCCTAGAGAGTTATAGTTTATATTTATATGTAATTTGATAGATCTAATCCTAATCATTAGGAAATCTTAGGATGTTTAAATATGTTATATGTAACCTTTAGGGTATTTACATTAACTATTTTTCTTTTACCTTTAGAAATTGCTACACACACAAAATTAAAACTAGACTAACAAATATATATATATATATATATATGGGATTAACGGATGCACAGTGGCTGCACCTAAGGATTAGTGCAGTCATATAAAATTACGTCAATTTATAGTGTGAAAGCATTATATATAGGGAATTAAAACCATATAAAGGTGGAAATAATTATAAAACATTAAATATGAGAAATCATAACCATACAAATGTGGAAATAAATATAATATTTTTATTTTCTACAATTAATGGATGAATAAAATAAATGCAAAAGAAATTGATTTTGTGAAGTTTTTCGACGGAAAATGGATTCCGTAGAAGATTTTTGACGGAAAATGGATTCCGTCGAAGATTTTTGACGGAAAATGAATTCAATCGAAAACGGATGAATAAAATAAATGCAAAAGAAATTGATTTTGTGAAGTTTTTCGACGGAAAATGGATTTCGTCGAAGATTTTTGACGGAAAATGAATTCCGTCGAAAATGGATGAATAAAATAAATGCAAAAGAAATTGATTTTGTGAAGTCTTTCGACGGAAAATGGATTCCGTCGAAGATTTTTGACGGAAAATGAATTCCGTCGAAAATGGATGAATAAAATAAAGGCAAAAGAAATTGATTTTGTGAAGTTTTTCGACGGAAAATAGATTCCGTTGAAGATTTTTGTCGGAAAATGAATTCCTTCGAAAATGGATGTTTAAAATAAATGCAAAAGAAATTGATTTTATGAAGTTTTTCGACGAAAAATGGATTCCGTTGAAGATTTTTGACGAAAAAATTATTCCGTCGAAAACGGATGAATAAAATAAATGCAAAAGAAGTTGATTTTGTGATGATTTTTGACGGAAAATGTATTCCGTCGAAAATGGACGAATAAAATAAATGCCAAAAAAAATTGATTTTGTGAAGTTTTTCGACGAAAAATGGATTCCGTCGAAGATTTTGGACGGAAAATGAATTCCGTCGAAAATGGATTAATAAAATAAATGCAAAAGAAATTGATTTTGTGAAGTTTTTCGACGGAAAAAGAATTTCGTCGAAAACGGATTAATAAAATAAATGCAAAAGAAATTGATTTTATGAAGTTTTTCGACGGAAAATGGATTCTGTCGAAGATTTTTGACGGAAAATGAATTCTGTAGAAAATGGATGAATAAAATAAATGCAAAAGAAATTGATTTTGTGAAGTTTTTCGACGGAAAATGGATTGCGTCGAAGATTTTTGACGGAAAATGAATTCCGCGAAAATGGATGAATAAAATAAATGCAAAAGAAATTGATTTTGTGAAGTTTTTCGACGGAAAAAGAATTTCGTCGAAAACGGATTAATAAAATAAATGCAAAAGAAATTGATTTTATGAAGTTTTTCGACAAAAAATGGATTCCGTCGAAGATTTTTGACGAAAAAAGTATTCCGTCGAAAACGGAAGACTAAAATAAATACAAAAGAAATTGATTTTGTGAAGTTTTTCGACGGAAAATGGATTCCGTAGAAGATTTTTGATGGAAAATGGATTTCGTCGAAGATTTTTGACGGAAAATGAATTCCATCGAAAACGGATGAATAAAATAAATGCAAAAGAAATTGATTTTGTGAAGTTTTTCGACGGAAAATGGACGGAATATTTTTCACGGAAAATGAATTCCGTCGAAAAGGGATGAATAAAATAAATACAAAAGAAATTGATTTTGTGAAGTTTTTCGACGGAAAATGGATTCCGTAGAAGATTTTTGACGGAAAATGGATTTCGTCGAAGATTCTTGACGGAAAATGCATTCCATCGAAAATGGATGAATAAAATAAATGCAAAAGAAATTGATTTTGTGAATTTTTTCGACGGGAAATAGATACCGTCGAAGATTTTTGACGGAAAATGAATTCCGATGAAAATGGATGAATAAAATAAATGCAAAAGAAATTGATTTTATGAAGTTTATCGACGAATAATGGATTCCGTCGAAGATTTTTGACGAAAAATGTATTCCGTCGAAAACGGATTAAAAAAATAAATGTAAAAGAAATTGATTTTATGAAGATTTTTGACGGAAAATGAATTCCGTCGAAAACGGATGAATAAAATAAATGCAAAAGAAATTGAATGTGTGAAGTTTTTCGACGGAAAATGGATTCCGTCGAAGATTTTTGACGGAAAATGAATTCCGTCGAAAATGGATAAATAAAATAAATGCAAATGAAATTGATTTTATGAAGTTTATCGACAAAAAATGGATTCCGTCGAAGATTTTTGACGAAAAAGTATTCCGTCGAAAACGGATGACTAAAATAAATACAAAAGAAATTGATTTTGTGAAGTTTTTCGACGGAAAATGGATTCCGTAGAAGATTTTTGACGGAAAATGAATTCCGTCGAAAATGGATGAATAAAATAAATGCAAAAGAAATTGATTTTGTGAAGTTTTTCGACGGAAAATGGATTCCGTCGAAGATTTTTGACGGAAAATGAATTCCGTCGAAAATGGATGAATAAAATAAATGGAAAAGAAATTGATTTTGTGAAGTTTTTCGACGGAAAATGGATTTCGTCGAAGATTTTTGACGGAAAACGAATTCCGTCGAAAATGGATGAATAAAATAAATGCAAAGAAATTGATTTTGTGAATTTTTTCGACGGGAAATAGATTCCGTAGATGATTTTTGACGGAAAATGAATTCCGTCGAAAATGGATGAATAAAATAAATGCAAAAGAAATTGATTTTATGAAGTTTATCGACGAAAAATGGATTCCGTCGAAGATTTTTGACGAAAAATGTATTCCGTCGAAAACGGATTAATAAAATAAATGCAAAAGAAATTGGTTTTGTGAAGATTTTTGACGGAAAATGAATTCAGTCGAAAATGGATGAATAAAATAAATGCAAAAGAAATTGATTTTGTGAAGTTTTTCGACGGAAAATGGATTCCGTCGAAGATTTTTTACGGAAAATGAATTCCGTCGAAAATGGAGAAATAAAATAAATGCAAATGAAATTGATTTTATGAAGTTTTTCGACAAAAAATGGATTCCGTCGAAAATTTTTGACGGAAAATGAATTCCGTCGAAAATGGATGAATAAAATAAATGCAAAAGAAATTGATTTTGTGAATTTTTTCGACGAAAAATGGATCCCTTCAATGATTTTTGACGAAAAATGTATTCCGTTGAAAATGGATTAATAAAATAAATGCAAAAGAAATTGATTTTGTGAAGTTTTTCGACGGAAAACAAATTCCGTCGAAAACGGATGAATAAAATAAATGCAAAAGAAATTGTTTTTGTGAAGTTTTTCGACGGAAAATGGATTCCGTCGAAGATTTTTGACGGAAAATGAATTCCGTCGAAAACGGATGACTAAAATAAATACAAAAGAAATTTATTTTGTGAAGTTTTTCGTCGGAAAAAGAATTTCGTCGAAAACAGATTAATAAAATAAATACAAAGGAAATTGATTTTGTAAGTTTTTCGACGGAAAATGGTTTCCGTCGAAGATTTTTGACGGAAAATGTATTCCGTCGAAAATGGATGAATTAAATTAATGCAAAAGAAATTGATTATGTGAAGTTTTTCGACGGAAAATGGATTGCGTCGAAGATTTTTGACGGAAAATGAATTCCGTCGAAAATGGATGAATAAAATAAATGCAAAAGAAATTGATTTTGTGAATTTTTTCGACGGGAAATAGATACCGTCGAAGATTTTTGACGGAAAATGAATTCCGTCGAAAATGGATGAATAAAATAAATGCAAAAGAAATTGATTTTATGAAGTTTATCGACGAAAAGTGGATTCCGTCGAAGATTTTTGACGAAAAATGTATTCCGTCGAAAACGGATTAATAAAATAAATGCAAAAGAAATTGATTTTATGAAGATTTTTGACGGAAAATGAATTCCGTCGAAAACGGATGAATAAAATAAATGCAAAAGAAATTGATTTTTTGAAGTTTTTCGACGGAAAATGGATTCCGTCGAAAATGGATAAATAAAATAAATGAAAATGAAATTGATTTTATGAAGTTTTTCGACAAAAAATGGATTCCGTCGAAGATTTTTGACGAAAAAAGTATTCCGTCGAAAACGGATGACTAAAATAAATACAAAAGAAATTGATTTTGTGAAGTTTTTCGACGGAAAATGGATTCCGTAGAAGATTTTTGACGGAAAATGGATTCCGTCGAAGATTTTTGACGGAAAATGAATTCCATCGAAAACGGATGAATAAATTAAATGCAAAAGAAATTGATTTTGTGAAGTTTTTCGACGGAAAATGGATTCCGTCGAAGATTTTTGACGGAAAATGAATTCCGTCGAAAATGGATGAATAAAATAAATGCAAAAGAAATTGATTTTGTGAAGTCTTTCGACGGAAAATGGATTCCGTCGAAGATTTTTGACGGAAAATGAATTCCGTCGAAAATGGATGAATAAAATAAATGCAAAAGAAATTGATTTTGTGAAGTTTTTCGATGGAAAATGAATTCGTCGAAAATGGATGATTAAAATAAATGCAAAAGAAATTGATTTTATGAAGTTTTTCGACGAAAAATGGATTCCGTTGAAGATTTTTGACGAAAAATGTATTCCGTCGAAAACGGATGAATAAAATAAATGCAAAAGAAATTGATTTTGTGAAGATTTTTGACGGAAAATGAATTCCGTCGAAAATGGATGAATAAAATAAATGCAAAAGAAATTGATTTTGTGAAGTTTTTCGACGGAAAATGGATTCCGTCGAAGATTTTTGACGGAAAATGAATTCCGTCGAAAGTGGATGAATAAAATAAATGCAAAAGAAATTGATTTTGTGAAGTTTTTTGATGGAAAATAGATTCCGTCGAAGATTTTTGTCGGAAAATGAATTCCGTCGAAAATGGATGAATAAAATAAATGCAAAAGAAATTGATTTTATTAATTTTTCGACGAAAAATGGATTCCGTTGAAGATTTTTGACGAAAAATGTATTCCGTCAGAAACGGATGAATAAAATAAATGCAAAAGAAATTGATTTTGTGAAGTTTTTCGACGGAAAATGGATTCCGTAGAAGATTTTTGACGGAAAATGGATTCCGTCGAAGATTTTTGACGGAAAATGAATTCAATCGAAAACGGATGAATAAAATAAATGCAAAAGAAATTGATTTTGTGAAGATTTTTGACGGAAAATGGATTTCGTCGAAGATTTTTGACGGAAAATGAATTCCGTCGAAAATGGATGAATAAAATAAATGCAAAAGAAATTGATTTTGTGAAGTCTTTCGACGGAAAATGGATTCCGTCGAAGATTTTTGACGGAAAATGAATTCCGTCGAAAATGGATGAATAAAATAAAGGCAAAAGAAATTGATTTTGTGAAGTTTTTCGACGGAAAATAGATTCCGTCGAAGATTTTTGTCGGAAAATGAATTCCGTCGAAAATGGATGTTTAAAATAAATGCAAAAGAAATTGATTTTATGAAGTTTTTCGACGAAAAATGGATTCCGTTGAAGATTTTTGACGAAAAATGTATTCCGTCGAAAACGGATGAATAAAATAAATGCAAAAGAAGTTGATTTTGTGAAGATTTTTGACGGAAAATGTATTCCGTCGAAAATGGACGAATAAAATAAATGCCAAAAAAAATTGATTTTGTG